>JAQGAM010000111.1:0-17349 GCA_034697665.1 Nanhermannia comitalis
AAAGGCGAGACAAAACCAATTTCTTTCGTCGACTTCTAGTTCCTTTAGAAGTTGTTTACTTGTCTTGTGTTCATAATTTCGTACAGAGGAGTGCCGTTCAAATACATATCGTGTGGTTAAATTGTTGAAACACGCTTTATGTCAATGTGTTTCTCATAAAAACTTATGTTTTTTAAGTTTTAATTTTCATTTATGTTTGCTATTTATTGCTTTACTTAGTGATTGATTTGAGTGACACTTATATAGCTAATCAACTTTAGTCCTCTAGTCAATCATCGTTTTATTGTTATGATGCGGGCCCATAAATATTTATATCACATTTTTAAAATGAATTTGTTTCACTCGATTTTGATTGTATTACTTTTAAAAAGTATTAATTCCGGTGAGTTCTTATTGATAAGTGTTTAGCAAACTATTCAATACTAGTATTACATAATATAAGTATTCGCTTAAGCTATTATCTAATATCTAGTGACAAGTTTTAATTATATAATTGTTATGTAATGTAATATGTTACATTACGTGTTTGTATCGTATCGAAGTGCACCTCAAACTAGTTTCATCTCAAGAATGCTTCTTTTTTTACAGTGCAATCCTGTGGATATCCTGGCTCTCCGGCACATGCCAGTGTTTCATTAACGACAGATTCCATCGAAACCGGCACAATAGCGACATATACTTGTGATAACGGTTATGAACTATTGGGACCCTCGCGGCGGACCTGCAATCAAAACGGGACGTGGTCTCCCATTGGAATCCCATTTTGCGGTAATTATCTTATAAGTTAAACACAGGATATCTTATATCAAAATCCAATTTATAATTATAGCATAAAATCAAATCCTATTGTCAAATATAAATATACTGATAATTATCCAAAACGAAAGTTAGTTTTAGTGATCTTGAACTGATTTCATTAAGCGCAGTGCCTGTATATCACGCAAAAATACGCTTTAATCTGTCCGGAAGTTACCGTTTGTTACTCACACTAATCGAAGCAGTATTTAGTATTAGTAGTAAATCATAGTCTAATCTTATCAAAGAACTGCATCGAAAGTTAACTCGTTTGTATGTTTATGTCAAGGATTTAATTCCAATTTGAATTACTGTTTTTTTGATGATTGCACTGGTATTGACCCACAACACAACATTGTTTTGATTCTTAAGTTCTTTCATATCATCAGATAATCATTTTTTAGTGGCAAAGATTATGGTAATGCATGGCTTGTGCTGGCGTTATGTTAAGCATACCTTCACCACAACTTAAATAGTTTTGATCGTTGGACTTGAAAAGAGGGCTTACCCGAACTGATTGAGTAAATTTTTTATGAACGAACCCCGCAATGCATTGCGTTTCAAATAATATTAACCTGAATTAATATGTTATAAATCTTATGAAATTATATTTCATATGCAAAGCTTATATCAAATTAAATAATTATAAACAAAGCACAGTATGTAATTGTATTAGAAAATTAGGCTAAACTTAATTTTTTGCATCTAACAAATCACAATCATAATTACTATTATAAAACGAATAATAATTGAATTAGTTTTTTATATTTCCAAATTAACTTTTAGTACATGTTATTCGTTGAGTTTATTTTACTTTTTGATTAAATTCTCAGAATTTAGTATCTTTTACTTTATTGCTCTCTCGAGTGTAACCAATTATGTCAGTGATCACAGTATTAAGAAATAACCCTTATTTCACTGGAGATCAGCCATAAAAAACTCGATGTCATAAATATCAAGTCAGTAATATTTATCAAATAAACTTAATGTCAATTAGTGTTGAGAATTTTAATGAAGCAAAAGCTTATTTGCTTAAAATATACGACTACTGATTTGACTTCATTGAGATGCCATTCAGTAGTTAAAGTATATATTTCAAAAAGTTGCGATGAATTATTAGTGTGTATGTGAATAACTTTATATATGTGAAAATATTTTGAGTAAATGCTGCAATTTTGAGTCGGGGTTGCAATCGCCTCGAAGGATTTGGTAATAAGAGGCTCAGCTCAGGTTAGGTCGTTCAACTCATGCATTCAGCTTTCAAGTTCAATCATGTTGTTTTTTCTTAATGGAAGACACATTTTTGCTTTAAATTACTATTTCAACTTAAATGTAGTAATTCCCTAAATTGTCTTAAGTATCATATATTTAGACCTTCATGTTGTGCTTCGCTTATTTATATCATTGTGTCTCTTGGTCATGTTTCATGACATGATCCTCTCCTCATATTAAACAATTTATGGCATGCATTTGCATGAATATACATCAAAATGAACCGGTGCGTTTCCATTTTTTTTGTCTTTAATTTCGCACAATATCGCACCTCAAGAGTTTTGAACAGTGAGTTAGTGATTGGCACTTTTGCATTAACCAGGAAGTGAAAAAAATCAGTGAAGCTGTCAATGCTCGTTTTGCTCACTATTTTCAAACCTAAACCATCTCTTTTTTCTTTTGCGCTGTCTTTTAACGCATTACCGCTGAAACTCTTCGCGTTTTTTAACATTGCTTTCTCATCCTTGACCTCAGTCTAAACAATAAGTTTGCTTGTTCTCAATCTGCACATTCCTTGTTTCGCACCTTTTCCTCCAACTTTTATGTTTCAAAAGTAATTTTTCTCTACTTTTTGTCACTAATAATCTCAATATGAACTAAAAGAATCTGAATAATCCTTAAAGTATTTCTCAACTCACTTGTCAATCGGATTTCAGCAACATCTTTATGAATACTATTTACTATTGAGAATAGCATACTATTAACTCCATTTGACGTTTCGTGTGTAATGATCGGAATGAAGGAAATACTGCAAAAATCCTTTTGAGTTCAGGTCTAATTTATCCGTCTCTTGACTTTGCGAGGATTAAAGAGAGGTTAAGCTTACTTTTGTTTAACAATAAATCTTTGTATTCGTTTAACTTTTAAACTTATAAAAAAGATTAATAGTGTACTGATATAGTGATTGTCCTCCACATGAACTGCTATGATAAGAGCCAACTTCCTCTCAAAGATTTCAAAACAAAGGACAGTATTGAATATTTTACGTTAAAGTACATGATAATAAGGTTACGCAATTGCTGCTAACCTGAGAAAGTTTTTTTTACTGATGTGATAATTATACATAACTTTTAATATTAATGTAATGGTCAAAATTGAACAATGAATGCATGAATTCATATGTCTGTCTAATTTATTACTCAACTTATTATTCGTGAATCACGTTCACAAATACAGCTAAAATGCTTTTAAACTTTAATACTAGTAATGAAAATACTTTTAATTTGGGTCATATTCAGTGTTTAATTCACAAATACCAGATAAACACTGGTGTACAGTACTTGTCATAATGATAATAAGAATAATTGAAATTTATCTAAAGCCCCACTTAATTTGCTTTCTTATAAAGTTATTACGTAATAATTTGAGAAAACTTAAAGATTAATTATTATTTACTTAAAATCATTACATAATGAAATGATATATCAATTATTTAGTGCTTAATGTGGCAGTTGGGAAGGCGGCCATGCAGTCGTCTACAGTAGGCCAAGGATCAGCTCAGAAAGCAGTGGATGGAAGTATGTTAATTGATAAACATTATCTTCTTTAGGTGTGCATTACTTGATAATAGTATTAATATCTGATATATGATAAAATCAGGCACAAGTTCGTTCTATAATGGAAATACTTGTACAATGACTGAGGCAGAGCGCTCGCCCTGGTTTTATGTTAATCTTTTGGAACCTGTTCTCGTGCAGGTATTTTTTTAATTCATAAATAAATCAATATTTTCAGTTAAAACTATTTTTTAAACATTTTTT
Organism: Nanhermannia comitalis; assembly: GCA_034697665.1. NCBI lineage: Eukaryota > Metazoa > Arthropoda > Arachnida > Sarcoptiformes > Nanhermanniidae > Nanhermannia > Nanhermannia comitalis. The sequence goes on from JAQGAM010000111.1 coordinate 3,828, forward strand.
AAATAGTTGGTGCGAATTGATTTCGGTTCCTCATGCTGTTCTAGTAATAGGCCCGCTGTCATCACAGTAAGGGTTGGCAATAATAGGCCCGATCTTGGCGTCAATCCTGTTTGTAATAAATTCAATGGGTTTATAGAAGAAGGCAGGCCTTTATTTTTGCCGTGTGCCCGACCGATGCCCGGAGCTTTTGTTAGTATTACACTCGAGTCACCAGGAAATCCATTATCGATTTGCGAAGTTTTTGTTTATACAGATCACGGTATCTATAGTTCATAATCACTAGTAATTTATTATCTGATAATAGATTAACAATTTTATCCTTTTTTAACAGCTTTGTCAATAGAACAATGCCCTTCATTCAGAGATCAGCCATTAGGGAGCACTTCGACATACAATGGAAAGTGTTATATCTTTTATAATAACCAACCATTAAATTTTGATAATGCGCGAAGATTTTGTGAAGTAAGGGGAGGCAGTTTAGTGGATGAAACATCACCTGCACTTCAGGGCTTCTTAAGTTGGGAACTATATAGAAGACACAGAAATGATCCAAATGGTCAGTACTGGTTGGGAGCTCTCAGAGATCCTAAAAGTCCTGTTAATTGGAAATGGATTAACGGCAAAGATGTGACCATTTCTTTCTGGAATTTGCCGGGAGCTAAAGATAACTGTTCACGTTTTGATGGAACTAAAGGGTGGCTTTGGTCTGATACTAATTGTAATCTAAATCTAAACTTCATGTGTCAACACAGACCACTGTCTTGCGGAAAACCTGAACGACCATCAAATTCAACTATTTTAGCGCGAAGTGTAGATATCGGTTCCATCATAGAGTACCGCTGTAATGATGGAAACCTACTTATTGGGCCAAATATAAGAACATGTCTTCCAAATGGTTTTTTCAGTGAATTTTCTCCTAAATGCAAATGTATGCAAATCTGTTCTTCATTAGTGCTAATTATTAAATGAGATATTTTTTTGACCAGTTCTTGAGTGCGGATTTCCTGCGACCATATCTAATGGTCACTACATATTAACCAATAACTCGCGTTCATATCTGAGTGGAGTCAACTACTCATGTAAAGAAGGCTATGTATTGGTAGGTCGCGGACAACTAGTTTGCGATGTCGATGAAAGATGGAATGGACCGCCGCCCAGATGTGAGCCAGTCTTGTGCCCCAATCCTCCCATTATGGCCAACGGTATTGTCAGGCTTTCATCGAACAGTACAATCTTTGGAACAGTTGCTGAATATAACTGTGAAGAAGGATTTGAACTGATAGGCGATTCATCGATAGTGTGCAATGTCGCCGGTTTTTGGGACGGACAGCAGGGCTTTTGCAGAGGTATTGCTTTTGTTTAATTATGATTTGATGTTTGATTTAAAATTATTTTTAAAATTTAAACTTCAATTTACAGATAGGAAGCCTTCGTCTACCAGTTCAACTTCAACAACGAGTACATCTACTCGAGGAACTACTTCTAGTACAACAACCACAACACGAGCAACGACTACACCTTCGCCGTCGTCTCGTAGACCCGTTCAGTCGTGGCCTAACATTGATCGACCACAATTATCTCTAATTCCTATTATTCAGAGTACAACATCTGCACCTCAGCCCTCATACATCAATACCAGAAGGTCTACTACAATCTCAACGAGTTTTAGTACAACCACTACTACAACACGTAAACCGTCTTCAAAGAGTAGAACAACTCGTCCGAACTTGAATGTTGTCAGAACTCAAGACAATGAAATAACCGATAGTTTACTGAAGCCAAACAATAAGGCAGCGACCGCTCGACTCAATATGGGAGGAATTATCGCATTGGGGGTCTTTGGGGGGTTTGTGTTCTTAGGTATTTTGAATATGATATGATTGTAATAACTAATTACTAACAATACAATTTGTGTCTTTAGCTGCTGTAATCACAATAATGGTTATCATAGTTCGAAGGTATGTGCCTTTTATTGTCTATTTTCTTACTGAAACAATAGAAATACTAATACAATGATTGTAATAACTAATAGCTAACAATAACAATACAAATACTAGTCATTGCCCCTCACATCTGACATGATTGCATGGCTAACCGTTGCTTTACTATTACTATATTATAAATAGCGTAACTTCAAAGAAGAGAACCGCTACGGTCAGTGCTCTGTGGAGAGACAGTCCCGCCACTCAATCGACATATATGCCTAACTATTGATTGTTATCAAAAATAGGTGAGCGGGCATGACATGACTTACCGGTATATTTATCTTTACTAATGGTAATAAGTGACGGGCAATACAGGGCTAGCATTTGGTTTGCTTTTAGTGCTTTTGTGCATGAAATTAACCCTAATTTCTGTTTATCCGCATCATTGACTTCATCTCTCAATTGAAATAAACTATAATTATATATAAAACAGATTAAAGAATAGTCACAACGCATTAGACGCTCAAACTATTAGCACATTCGATAGCAGTGGAGACAACAGTGGCTTTTATCACAAATACGCTTCAGCCTGGTCTCAATTGCAGTCAACAGGGATTCATTCGGGATCATATAAGCCGGGTTTAGCTCGTTTAGAACCTTTAGATCATCACAATCATCAACGGCTGAATAGGGGAACTATTAATGAAGGCTTTCGTGAGGCTAATGAAATAACACTCAATGCTGAAGTGGCTGCGCTTTATTCCAGACCTGACAAACGGTATAAGAGGCAAGACCCTGATGGCCAATCACATTGGCAGCACAGCAGAAATGGAAAATATTAAATTAATAGTGATTTAGCTTCAAATTTAGGAGATATTTAATGGGGGGACACATCTCTTTAATGCTTAGCATTTATACAAATTTGGATGTTTTTTGAATGCTTTTTACTTGAGTTTAGTGTTTGAGATTATGATCATATTTTTAATATTTTATTATTTATCTTTTTTTATTCCTAAACAAAATTTTATATCCATATCAATGCCAATTCATACATATCTCGATGCCATCAGACATACATCTCATAAAGTAATTCATTATTGTTGAATATATCAAATATAATTAATTTCATTTAAATAGCACTTACATTATAGACATTCAAATTTTCATTGTCGCAGATTTTGTAAATAGTATTTAAGAGATTATTGTATTTAGTATTTAGTAAATCATTGTCATTATAATAGCACTTTTGTGTCCTTTCTTTTCATTGTTACACTTTCTCGTCTGTTTATTTTGAATGTTAACCCTAAAGTCCTGTTTCAATGGCAGAAATTATGCTATTGATTGACGGCGAGGTTTTAACATTTTAATAGTTCTGAACCAATTCAATTGAATGATAGAAAAATATTGCTATAAAAATACTAATTAAAATAGAGTTCTTATCTTTAACTGTCAAAATGTGATAAAATAATCTCTTATTAGCGTTAATTTACAGGATGTCCCACAAGTTACTTCACATGTAGTGTTCTATATTAATGCATTGCGTGTTTTTACTAAATCTCAAATTTAAGGCTAGCGGTTGTCTGCTTTGTTCCCTTTGTCTTCAGATACAATTTCACGCTTTATCAAAACCTATTCTTTTTCCATTATATTGTATCAGACAATGATGTTATCAATCTCTATCATGTACTCAAACACTTGCAGTCGATCTTTCGCCAGTTGTTTGAGGACATTCCCCATTTTCAATGATATTTAAAACAAATGCTGTTAATAATATGCAGAACTCAGAGAATAGAGCAAAACCAACAACTGGTAGCCATAAGTTTGCATTTTATATATGCGATGCAATCAAATATTTTTGTAAGTGAAGGGACATATAGGACATCCTATAATTAATCTTTCACTGAATAAAAGAGTTGTAAAAGCAAATTATAATCACATAATGTTGTTTGAATAGGACATAAGATTAGATTAGTTGTTGATTAAATATTAGGTGAAAGACAACAGATATACAGTATATATCTTATTGTCTCTGATATATAGATAAGTTTTATAAACTTTTGTTTTGCTATTATATTAAGACTATCCATCTGTAGCTTATCTAATAGTTTAGAGTCAATGCTAGTTTTTCAAAGTTTTAAAATATTTAAAACATTTTGTTGTTATTCTTATAACTTATTATTTTTAGAAATTTTAAATGAATTAGTGGTCAAATTTATGATAAAACATTCATAGAATATTTATAAATATATTTGAAAATATTTTGCTTTTGGTCAAAACAATTTATAGATAAGGAAGAGAAACAATTTTTACATTTAACCTTCAATTTGATAGTCAACAGGAATTGAATGCTTACATATTATTTTATAAATAGTTCAGACGCTTTTAAAATGCCATAACGTCTACAATTCCAGTATGTATTCAATTCCAAGTTATATAGTATTCTCGTTATTTAATCTTAAAAACTGTTTCAAACTTTAATACCATGGAAGGATATATTACAAACTTGAACTAAGCTTATCTTTTTTACCAGTAGTTCAATGAATTAATTTTTAATACCACGTAATCTTTTTCTAACTGATACTTTCTGGTTAGAAAAGGAAGAATACAAACAGAGTTGTTATTATCTCTCACTTGACATTTCACTTATATTGCAATACTTTATAAGACATCACACTTTTAGACCAACTTTTTGGCTATAATTTAATATACATTTATTACTTTTATTAAATGTTACAATAATTTGAACAAAATTTTGCTTAAAATTTTCTTTCTTTACTGAAAATAGAATAGATTTATAAATTTTGTTTTAATATAAATTTCCTTTAAAGCAGAAAAACGATAATTACTATAAAACAAAGTTTAAATGTTGTCTTTCATGTGTTTCCGTTCTACTATTTCTACGATAATTGATGTCTAAAGTTTAGATGACTCTAAAGGGAGGTTAATAATGATTATTAGTCTGTCTCAGGGATATAGGTATACAGTTGAACAGAGTTCGCATCACTCAAGTTATTATCACTTACCTAATAATAATCAGATAGTGATAACAATTTTACATTTAAATAACGGACTAAAGTAATTATTAAGTTGAATCGACATGTTATGCAATTGTTTTAAACTTTTGTATTCATTATGAAAAACTATTAGCATTTTTATCAATTTGTTTGGAAGCAATAATTTTAATAAGTTAGCGACAAAAAATGTATTACTTATATTCATACAATATATCTTATAAATGATTATCTAAATTAAACATATTATTTATTTATTGTAAGGTTAAACTCAAAGTTAGCATAAACTCAATTGATATTCACTAACTTGACTCTGACATCAGATTATTTTTTTCTGTGAACTATATTTTATGTGCTTACTTACCAATAAATTTTATCTTTCATAATAAAATAAATATTAGATTGAATTAATGATTTTTGTTTAGCTTTAATTATTAAGTACTGTTAAGAACCGGTTCAACTCGACTCAGTCTAAATTCATTGGAAATTATAAAATGTGTTACTCTGTCAAGTTGTCAAAGGATTGGACTCGAATCCAAACATTTTATGCAAATGAGATTAATTAATCATTTCTGATCACTGATTATGAAGCAGTTCTCAAAGTACAGCACAGTTATCAGTTTTACAATAAAATTTATTACGTTTTTCTATATTTGGATTTTAAATTCATTTAAAAAACATTGGCCTCTAAAATATAAGGTACTTCTGTGTGATTAATATTATTAATGAGAGTAACTTAAAGCTATAGTCAGTCATTTATACTTTGAATAAATGTAAAATAGTTCCAGTAAACTATTAATTTGGACCATTTTATAAGATTATTTGCATGATATATATGTAGATAAGAGGGCTCACTCTTAAATCATTGTTTCAGTGCTTCATCTAATGAGATAACTAAATGTTGTTCCACTCAATTAAAGGTCTTTAATAATTGGGTTATTATTTGTTGGCAATGAATGCTATATAAATCAAAATTATGTACAGATAAATAAACACAGGTTTTATTTGTTAATTTGAAAGAACGTCAATATTGACTTTAACCTTATCCTATATTTGATACTATTGTACTATAATTAGTAAAGGGCGAACCAAAAGCCTGCTATATATTCAGTAAAATACATGAAAAAGCATAAAATTTTGATTTTTATTTATTTTAAACTTTGTTTTAAATGTGAATTTTAAAGTTGAAAATTATAATACTAATTAATACTTATATTCACCATATATTTGATACTTTATAAAACAATTTATCAAAGTTCGGAAGCTATGGGGAGTTGGTTTAGAAATATTATCAGAAATCCAAGTGTAGGCTCCAAACTAATTAATTTAAGTAACTTTTAAGTGAAATAATTTGACTGCAAATCTTTTAAAATTTCTTTCGCACCAATTTTTTCAAAAGATTTATTTTAAAAATGGAAATTATTTTACTCTACATTTGAAAAAAATGTTTTACTTGACTGCAGTGGTAAACTTAGCTGTAATGATAATCATTGATATGATTGATTCAAAATAGGCATTTTATGAAAAAAATCTTTCAAAAATGTGTGATTTGGACCAAAAAACACAATTTTCAAGCATTTGCTTTTTATCCTCCCTTTAATAACAGTTATTCTATCAGTTATTCTATCAGTTTATTACTAATCAAGGGTTTTAAGTGTCAGAAAAAATTTTGTTCCGGCTTTTCATTAAAGTTTTCTCAGCTTTTAATTTAATCAAAATTTTTTATTGATAACCAAATTTTTGGCACAAAAATGCAATAAATTTAACAATTAATTGATAAGATTTGTCTATTTTGTAACACAGGTAAACATAATTACACAAAGCTTTCAAACACAAGCTGTTGAAAAAAGTTTTTTGGATCAAACTTTGGACTTTATAACAATAATACGACAACAGATGGCACTAATAGAGCATTGAGTCTCTCATAAAAGAATTAATGATTGGATTTTATAAGACTTTTTACAGTAGTATTGAATTGAATAAAAAATCGTAATAATAGTGTAGTGTTTGTGAGTCTTCTAATGGCGTTTCTTAACTATAATACATAACACATTCAAATATTATTTTTAATATCAATTTAAATGAATTTTCTATTTTTGTATTAATATTTAGTGATTTGTGAGTAAAGCAGTTATTATTAGACATAAAATTGGACCAAAAATGGCTTTATTTTAATGATAGAAAGTTAGCATTATTTTGAATTTCATATCCTTTTAAGGCTTAATACTGAATAAGAGGAAAACTATTGGTTTTAAATAAAAGTAAGTTTTCATTAAATGTTTGTTTGCATTGAAAATACTAATAATTAATGACAAATATTTAGGTAAAAAATACATTAATTTGTGATAAAATGTGATTCAAATGTAATAAAGATTAAAATAAAAGTAAACGAGATTTTGGTTTTTGAGCAAATCGGCAAAAAAATAACGAAAAGGTATTAAAAAGGTTTGCATTAGTGCTGAGTTTGACCTGATTTTGATGTATTGAATGTTTCAATTGAATGTGTGTTCCATTTATTATACGAACAGATCTCCAAATGGAGAGATTGAGACCTAATTGTGATTCAAGTCTTAATCCACTCAATGGTAATCACTGTAACGCTCACAACAATGACAAGACTTCCATCTGGACCGCGATCTTCGATTACGAGGCTTTGGGTGAAGACGAGCTCTCTCTTAAGAGAGGAGATCGAGTAGAAGTGCTTTCGATGGACACTAAAATATCTGGAGATGAAGGTATCGGTCATGTTATCAGTTATTGATCAATATTTGTATCAATGGTTGCATTTGAGAGATAACGTTAATTGCAATGCAATGACTGGCTCTCTATTTAAATGCTTAATAACTTATATCACATGACATACATATCATATATGGTTTATATGTTTTGTTTTGATTGAAAGGCTGGTGGACCGGAAAGATTGGTGAACGCGTCGGTATATTTCCGATCAATTTCGTGACTCCCAGTAATTCCCTATTGAATGACATATCATTACAAATCTGTGAAATCAAGTTTTCTGAACTACGACTAAACGAAGTGATAGGAATCGGAGGTTTTGGTAAAGTTTATAAAGGAATTTGGAAGGGACGTGAAGTTGCCATCAAAGCCGCGCGTCAGGACCAGAACGAAGATATTAGTGTTGTTTTAGCAAATGTTACACAGGAAGCAAAGCTTTTCTGGCTTTTAGACCATCCAAATATTGCTCACTTAATAGGAGTTTGTTTAGAAATACCGAATCTGTGTCTTGTAATGGAGTACGCAAAGGGCGGGTCTTTGAATAGAGTATTATCGGGTAAACACATACCTCCGTCCGTCATATGTGAATGGGCTGTACAGATAGCCGATGGCATGGATTACCTGCACAATAGGGCTCCTATTTCTCTAATACATCGCGACCTTAAGTCAAGCAATGGTAAGTCAACACTAGCAATGATAAACTGTAAAAATAAACTTATATATTGAAGATATCTTGGACTCAGTTTAATAAATCTCTGAATTGTGTGTCTGACTCCCATTTGACAAACAAATGATTTCTTAGAATAATCTGAAAGCAATGCTAATGTTTTTGTTATTATTTCTATTATTTTTAGTGCTATTAAATGAACCGATTGATGACAACAACTGGTTTGGGAAAACATTGAAAATTACAGATTTAGGTTTAGCGCGAGAATTGAGTAAAACAACGCGTATGTCTCAGGCGGGGACCTATGCCTGGATGTCTCCTGAAGTCATCAAATCGTCCACATTCTCAAAAGCTAGTGATGTCTGGAGTTATGGCGTTGTCTTGTGGGAGATCCTCACTGGAGAAACACGTCAGTAATTATTTGATGCAAAACATGATTTTATTTAATCAAATAATTATTTTCACTCTAATAGCTTATAAAGGAATGGAAGCACTGGCAGTTGCTTATGGAGTAGCTATGAATAACCTTACTTTACATATTCCAAGTTCATGTCCCAATCAGTTTAAAGAACTACTTGAAGGTTAATATGAAAGCGTATAATCAGTGATGCTCACACTAGGCGCTCGCGGGGTAATTTTTGCGCTTACGCTCGACGAAAATTCGATGCTTACTGATCGCGCTCGAGCGTTGAGCATCACTGAGTATATTAACCATAAGATTATGTTTATTTAACTTAATGTTAATATTATTTTTAATTGTTGTATAGCTTGCTGGGATCAGGAGCCGCACAATAGGCCTGACTTTAAGGAAATTTTGTCCCGCTTAAGAGAGATCAAAAACTCACAATTCCCTGAAACTAATGTCGAAACGTTTAAATCAATGAGAAGTGAATGGAAGCTAGAAATTGATCAAATAATAGAGGAACTGAAAAGTAAAGAAAAGGGTCTTCGATCTCGAGAAGAAGAGCTAACAAAGGCTTTTGTGAAACAACAAGTACAGGAAGAGTTCTTGAAAAAGCGCGAACGAGAGTTGGCTGAAAGGGAAATGGATTTATTGGGCCGTGAATTGCATGTCATAATCCTTCAGCAACAACAACAACAAGATTCGAGACCTCAGCCAAAAAAGAGAAGGGGAAAGTTCAGGAAAAAGAAATTGTTGAAAATGCTGAAACACGGCTATACTCATGAAATAAGTTTGCCTCAAAATTTTCGTCATAACATTACAGTCAAGTCTAGTCCAGAAAGTCTTTCACCAACTCCTTCGATGCCCAGACTCAGGGCTTTTGCGCTTCCAAACACTTGTAATAACTTATTAATTATTTTAAATAAAAGCTGAAATTTCATTATTTGTATTTATATTTTCATAAAAGGGGGACCGAGTAGTAGACATCAGAGGGAACGCAAACGCATGAATCAAGTTTGGAAAAGTGCACCCAATCTAGAAAAGGGTAAAGGAATTCCATACCAGAATTTAAACAGTTTTTACACTATTGGAGCACTCGATGATACGCGTGAGTCTTCTTATTAATAAAATATACTGTAATTGAATTGAATTTTTAAAAAACTAATAATATTTTTACTTTAATAGCTGAAGAGTGCGATTTTGACAGCGGATTGCAATCAAACGAAGCTTCTTCTGGTTCGTCGTCAACTTTCGAGCATAAAAGCAAAAGAAAACTATTTTCTAGTATAGACTTTGCAATCGGCAAAATCGGTTCAATGCTCGCAAACTTAGCGCTGGGACCAGACGTTCGGTCTCTGCAAAGACAAAATTCCAAACTTTCTTCTGGGGATCAAGTGGACGGTGAAATTGTTGATGAATTGGACTATTTTAATAGCAATAGCATGGAGAACAAGAACGCCACATATCACGGACAGACTAAATATTCTTCGCGTCCGAGTATTAACTATGACTTCAAATCGGGTCAAATCCCTCCGCGGCGCAAATCATCGTCAACTAGTTGTGAAAGTGATTACACTGTTTTGTCTCATTCTGTTAGTAAAGAAGTATTGAATGAAGAATCAGTTATGCCATCAGTCAATACCTCAATAGAAAATCGTGAAAATTTGTCACATCTTCGGAAATATCATCGAAGAAATTCTTCCAACTCTTCAAACATTAACCCAACCTTTAAACCCGATGACGAAGACTTACTGAATAGAACACATCCTGAAGTGAATAAGAGTATGCGTCCGACAACTCTTGACTTAAACAGTGGACATAATTATAAGAAGCAATACAACCAATGGCACAATCGTTCGATATCACCAATCCATTCATCTCCGGACAGTTACTATGATTTGAATAGTCCGAGCAGTCCATCGACAACACCTCAAAGAACAGTGCGATTCAATTTCGCGAACTGCAACTCAAACAGGACTACAAACACACACCAAAGCCATCACTCACTGGTTAATATTCATTCAAAAACTACTTTAATCGACACGCCAGCAGACGGCCAATCACTTGATGCCACAATACCTTTAACTGCCATTTTAGGGAATAAAAAATCGAGCCGTAAAACAGTTCAACACGAATTATACAAAGAATTCGGTAATTATTTATAGTTTTAATAATTTAATGATTATATAGAGTTATATATATTTAGTCATTAATGTCCATTCAAATCAATAGAATTGAGTATTTATTACATTAAATTTTTATAAAATTTTTATTCCTTAAAGTTTTGAACTCTCTATCAATTGAATTTACACTGAAATAGAATATTCTGCACCCTATACTACATTATCTCTTCCTTTCGTGCCATTTCTCATGCAATTCATTGATCTTTATATTAATTATTAAAATAATGCAAATCTATTGCAAATCATTTTAAATATCATGAACTAAATAAAGGTATTTTGTAATAATCGCCACTTCATATCTCTATCTTTTGTATCTTTTCTATAACTTTTAACTGAATTAATTGTAATATTTAAGATTCCATTCCATTTTGTGATTAGATTTATAACATTACCAAATAATACAAGTTTTTGAATTAATTCATTTTTAGAAATTACAGTAAAAACTGTGATATTTTTTACACTATTATTAAGTGGTCACTCAAACTGTCATTGACAACAAGTTTTGTTTTGTTTTATGATTAATTTATTATTTGATTGAAGGTATTGTCTAATTAAATACGATTTACTAACTATTTAAATGATAAATTTGGTCTTTTTTGTACAAATTGACAAAAGGTCTGTTTAATTATTATTGTTATTTTACGTTTACTTTATCTTTACTTTTGTTGTCAATGATTGTGTTCTTATAATAAGTTTATTTCTATTAAAAATTCTAATAAAAAGAGCGGAATTTTACTTATAAATAATAAGTTACAATCAAACGAGAAATTTCTTATTATTAATCAATAGTATCGTCTAAAATGTGTTATTATGAAGACTGGTTGTGGAGAACGGTTGACTTGATTTTTGTCTATTTTCTAAATTTGACTTTCAATGAAACATAAGTTCGAATACATATGTATTTTATATTTATTTAATTTATAAGAGTTAAGGTTAGAAAATATTACAATAATTTATGTCATCAATATGTTTGAGTTCTCAATTCGAGACACTCTAAAGAGTCAATTGACATGACTTTCAGACTTTTTGACAGAAAATAGTGAAATTAAATGAAAATTTGGAGAAATTGTACTTTGATTTGACACTTAATTTCCATAATTAGTGTCAAAGAGCCTGAAAGATGTCATGTCAAGTGACCATTTAGGCTGTCTTTGATTTGATTATTTTTTATGTAAATTATCGATAAACTTATCTTACTTTATACATATATACTATTAATATACAGTATGTTAAATATATAAATATTTCTTAAATAATAAATGTGTGCCATTTAATGATATTTTTTGATCAATAAAAACTTTTAAAAGTTTTTTTTAATTATTGATTTTATATTTGAACTGAAAACTTAGGTTTTAGAAAAGTTTTGAGATATGTTCCAACTTTTCTATCAAATCGATTTCACTCATCAATAGACTGGTGTTCTGTTAAGGTTTTGATTACAAGTTTAATAAACTTCTAATTCTTGATATTTTGAATTTTAATGATGTTTAGGCTTAGATTTTATGATAAATTAAGATTAGTCTAAATAAGAATTTAAGTCATTAATAATGAACGTAATTATCATACATAGTGACTATTTCTCAACTTTTCATGAAATGCAGTCAAACCGATAAAAGCTGATTAGCAATTATCACGCAAACTGATCAAATTTTTTTCTCAACAATAACTCATATTTTATTGAAGATTTCAATTATTGATTTTCATTTAGTAACGAATTTGAGTTAGTTCTGAAATTTGTTGATATCGAGAAATGAATAATAGAGAATAGATTGAAAAAATTTATTTCTATGTTAATAACAGATATTTTAAAACTATTCAAAACAATTGACTATTAAATAATGTTTGTTTCATATCTTGAGAACAGAAAGAAAGAAAATAATTTTTTTGTTAAAACAAACACTGAGAAACATTTTAATAGAAAAAATAGCATAAAAACCAATGATGAAGTATTCGATGACTCGGAAGTGATTGATGTAAGTCTTGTTTTACCAATTTTTTGCTCTCAACATATTTTGAATAACTTATTATAATTTTTACTTTCATTTGTGTTAAACTTAAAGATTTGCAAAATAAAAATAACTAACTATTCAATCAATCAATAAATTTGTATTTAACAGATCTTCAAACCCTTGATCGATGTCTTTAAAGTGTTGGGTTCGTGGCCTAGAAATGGCAGTTCTCTTATTCAAAAGCTAAGTCTATGGAATGCTATTTCTTTCCTTGTTATCAATTTATATACATTTGAACTTTTAATAAAATTTTTTATGGGAATCAAACAAAACAAATCTATTTTCAACTTAATTCTTGAAATGGCAGCTATTGTCAGATGTTTAGTAGTATTTCTCACTCTGAACATTAGGTTCGCGAAACATAAAAAAGTATTGAAAGTATATGAAGTAAGTAATTAAACAAATAATATATTTGCATAACTTGTAATTTGTTTAATAATATTATTGACTCAAAAAGAAAGTTGAGTTTAAAGTGAATGAAGGAATCAATTAATAAAGATTTTTCAAAATAATAACGACTGCATTTCAAAATTTTCAGTAAATTTAATTATTTATAACTTTTGAAATACAATTCAGAATAATACGAAA
>JAQGAM010000112.1:0-17328 GCA_034697665.1 Nanhermannia comitalis
GTAATCTGATTATAAGTTATTAAACTTAATATTTCTAAGACTTATACGAAAGCTCTCCTAAAATAACAGTAACAAAACTGAATACAAATCAATAGATTACAGAAAAGTAATCATAGAATAGCTTTCATATAAACAATTTTATAATAACATAATTATTACAAAATCACAAAACTGGTCATAAATAATAATTAAATACGACATCCTTTTTGGCATCAACTGAATTGTTGCTATAAATTAAATTTAAAATACAAAACTTGCAAAAATACATATAAACTCGAATTTGTTTCTAAACTAAACACAACTATTCTATCACTAAATTAATTAATCTTTATGCTTAAGCCCATTATTTCCTCGCCAGGGATACACTTTAGGACAGGACTGACAAGTCTTTAAAATTCTGGTCTCACTTTTAAGCTTAACTTTACAATCATAAGGTCTATCGCACTCTTGTGGCCGATCACTAAAATCACATTTCCATGGCTTGAAGTCTTTAATCATTGACAAAGGCGTCGGATCTTTCATCCACTGAATCATTTGCCAATTGGTTACGAAGTAGACGTCTTTCATGCCCACGACTTCATCCAAAAATCGTATGAACCCTTTTCTATTGTGATCGGTGAGAAACCAACGCGAGTGAAAATAAATACCGAACGGCGCCCTATTTGTTGTGTAGTGTCTGTCGAAGTTGTTTTTGACCATTTCATAGACCCCTTGTTCGTCATTAGGATTGAAACAGGCGTCAGCCATAGAACATCTACCATTTCTCAAGTCCTCCCACATAACCATTCCCACCTCCCAGAAGCCTAATAACGAAAATAATATTTTTTTATTTTGCATAACTCTTATATGTCTGGTTTGAAGTGCTTTTCACTTTGTTTGATATTCTAATCAGTTATTTGAATGTTTGAGTTTGGATTAGAGCTAAACTTAGTAGAAATTCTTTTATTTGGCTGTCATATAAATTTTTCACAGTTTTTCATTATTGTTGTGCTGCCTCAATTGATAATTTAAATTTTGAGTATTTGATAACACGTTGGAGTATAATATTTTATACTCAAAATTTGAATTGACAATTGAGGCCTTTCAAAGTTAACAATCAATTTGTTTGGTATAATTTTAAATTATTTCCACTCCAAATGCTTTCATTTTTATTGTAAATTATGTTTTCTCAATTAAATAATAGCGCGTGAGTTATTGTTAGTTTAAGATTATGTTCTTTGTCATAGAAAGTAAATATGTATATAATTAAATAGAGATAAAAATTTATGATAATCCCATTCTATTAATCCAAATCAAATTTTTCCTATTATTAAATTGCACTTAAAATCAATGGGAGCCAAACAATGGGTACTGTTTGTGAATGTGATAAAAATTGTTACAATAAAGTTACAAAATGCAATTTCTTACAATAAAAATTAGATGCAGCATAAATAAATAAAATACAGTTAAAGCTCGATATAACGAACCGTCAAGGGGTAAAATTTTTTGTTCGTTAAATCGAGTGGTTCGTTATATCGAATGGATTTTAGCTTAATTTAATAGCCGAACGGGATTCAGGTTATGTACGTTATAACGAGCTGTTCGTTACATCGAGGTCAGTTATATCGAGCTTTTACTGTATAAATAAATAGTATAAACAGTGTATTCATAGTAAAAAGAGAATCTTCTCTAAAACCAAAGCAAAACTGTGTAAACTAATCAAAATTCAAAAAATCTAACGAAAGTTAACTGAAAGTCTTAAAGCAATTCAAGAGAAGCCTTATCTTTAGAATTAAAGGTAAATTTTCTGAATTAAAGAAAATAATTGATTAGAATTTTCAAAAAGATGAGTTTATGATAAAGTGAACTTTAATATCCAATTGTAAAACAGAATCTTCTTTAACTGATTGCCTACTTTCTAATGTTGAGTTAAATGATTACCTGGAAATGATTTTGTAGGGCATGGAGTGATCATACATTCGTGATTAATCGCATAGTCGAGTGTATAGGGAAAGTAGGGAGGATTGATGTCATATACAGGTAATGATGAATCATATGTAAAGTTCGCTTCGTATAACATTTCAAACATTGTATTGCCTCCGGTCTGAAGGAACGGTGCTCTCATACCGCGCACGTCTTCAGGTTTGACTCCTCCATACAAATGCAGTATTTCTTTCTGACCTGCGATCTCTTTAAGCCAAGACTCTTTTGATAATTTTTCACCAAAACTGTGACTATAATTGGATTAAAGTTAATAAACATTAAGCTTTACTGTAATATTAGAAGTTATTCGTTTTCAAAGCTTGATATGATTTGAACGCTTGTTCTTCAGATCAATCAACCTTTGAGTTCACGATTTTGACTTATCGTTATGTAAACAACAAATTAGGCAAATATTAATCAATTATCAAATTATTTTATACTTACGTAATTGAATGTGAAGCCATTTCATGTCCTCTGGCGTATAAAGTCTGCACCTGTGCATAATCGGTCCACTCGTGTGACACATAGAAAGTTCCTAATATTGGACATCCGTTCGGATTATTTCTTCCAGAATTAAATAAGTCTTCATATATTTCCCAATTAAGGTCATTAACAGAGTCGTCAAATGTTAGTAAAACAATTTGTGGTACTTGTTTAGTGTGAAAACCACCTGAAAAGTGAAAAATCCCTTAATAGTAAAAATAGTATTTAATGAATAATTTTTTTCTCATACCCGGTATATCAGTTCCACCGCAGCGACAATCAGGAGTTGAACAATAATCTTGATCACATTTTAATGCTTTTGCATAATTGGCCTGATGTGTACGCAAATTATGTATTGGATGCGGAGTGTGTTTATGTTTGTCATATATTTCTCTTTCGTCTTCATATAATTCTTTAAGTAAAGGTTTAGGCGATTCTTTCGGTGGATTTATACGAATTCTTTTAGGGGTCGTTATAATTTTTGGTGCCTTAGTTGTGGTTATTGGCAGAGGTCTTACTTCGTATTCTATCTGTGGCGGTTTCACATCGTAGACATTCTGTGGCGGTTTCACTTCGTAGACATTCTGTGGCGGTTTCACTTTGTGGACATTCTTTGACGGTTTCACTTCGGAGACACTCTGTGGCGGTCTCTTCATAGGCGGCTTATAATCATTTTTAGGTTTTTCATGTTTAATAACTAGACTTACGAGTTGAGTAAGAATCGGTATTTTAGAAGTTTTCTTTTTCCCATTAACGCCTACTATTGTTATGAGTGCAACAAAAGTAATTTATTCAAAAAAATGAAATGTTTAACGAAATTATTAAAATTGAGTGAGACATAATATTTCGAAATTTAGTAATTAGTTATTTAAGCGTTCTATACCTGAAGGCAAAACAGTACTCAACGAACTAATAGAATCTTGAGCTCTTTGCTGTTTCACAATGGCATCAGTATTAAGATAGCGGTGAACTGCTTTATCTCGAAAGTTTTGGTTATCTTCAGTAGCATTTACTTTAACTGAATTTCTATTACTATTTTGTTTGGTCTGCTTTCCATTCTTTTTATGAATTGAAACATTTACACTCTCAATATCTTTCTCAAAGTCTCTGACATGATCTGGTTCTCCGCTAAAAATTGGGGCCTTATTTGGCTTTTGATCATTAAAGTCTTTATCATTTAATATATAGTTAGGCTTATTATTATTCATATAATTATCAATTATTGAATCGCGAAATTCTTCGGCAAAATTTCTTTGCCTTAATATAGAATCCGGTATTTGTTTCTGATAGTCATTAATTAATTGATATACTGATGGTGTGACTGATTGTATAGCATTTACTATTTTAGGTCTTTTCTGATTACCTGTCGGTCGAGTGTTAACTATAGGTTTCTTAGTTCTTGGCATTGATTTAATTAATGTTCCTTTAAGTTTATTATTATTATTATCATTAGAATCACTGTTTTGTAATGGCCTTAGATATGGACTATTATTTTGTTTTTTATTAGTGATTGGTTTTGGGGTGGTTTTTGGCTTCGGATTCAAGTATGAATTCGTTAATCTTGAACCTGAAAATTAATAATTTTTAAATTTCATTCTCCATGCAATTCAATCTTTTTAATCAATTTATTAGTAATTAGAAGTTTTACTTTTTAATAAAAGTTAATTTTATTTTTAAATTTCAGCCCAATATTAAATTGTAGTTCAATATTATTCAGCAATATATAAGTTATTACGATTTTATAATCAGTTATTATTTTTTTAATTAGTTTAGTTATTATTAAAATTTTGTGTTAAATTATTATCAATAAAGTTGTTTATTTAGGATTTTTTAAATACTTTGAGTATTTTTAATATCAAAATAATTCTGATATATATTAAAAATTCTGTCAAAATCATCAAATCTACCTGATGTTGTACCAGAAGAATGTTTAGGTGGAGGCGTTGGTCCATTTTCACGAGAATCATATCGATAATAAGCGCCCTGAGGCGGACCACTATTTTCAGGTTCATCAGAATCAGTATCCGTATGAGGTTGTGGTGGGGCTCGAACTGGAGATGGAGGTCGAGCTGGCACATAAGCTGGAGGCGGCTTTTGAACCCTACCTGGTGCTCCACCATTATTGCGAGGGGGATGTTGAGGTTGAGGTGGAGGAGGAGGAGGTGGGACCTCATCGTCATCATCATAACGAACAATGTTCACAGGCCTATTGTTACCATAACTGAATTTTACATAACCGTTACCTTTTGGCGGCGGAGGCGGTGGCGGGTGATTTTCTTCTTCTTCAGGTGTGTCATCATAGTAGTCATCTTCATGTGGTGGGTCTCCTTCATTAGGACTGTCATCTTCTTCCAGCTGTTTCTCAACATTGACAAAGTCATTCATTTTAACATATGCTTCATCTGGTATTCTAGGCTTGTCCTGAGCAAAGCTAACCGCGTCGTCAGGTGACCAGTGATACTGATCCATATCCCTAGAGTCCTGATCGTGTGGAAGCCAACCCATTCTCTTGACCGGTGGAGCTTTTGTTGACCTCTCTACTGAATTTCGTCGCGGTATTTCTTCTTTAGGAGCCTTTAGTAAGTCACGTGACGGCTCTTCATAGTCATAGTAATCATTCACTGGCTCATAATCATAGTCATGATTATGAGGAACAGTATCGGGTTTTCTTTCATGCCGTCCTTCTGTATGATATGGTTTTGTCGGTTGGGGTTTTGTATAATGTGGTTCCGTATAATGTGGTTCCGTATAATGTGGTTCCGTATTATGTGGTTCCGTATTATGTGATTCTGTATTATGTGGTTCTGTATTATGTGGTTCTGTATTATGGGGTTCTGTATTATGTGGTTCAGTATTATGTGGTTCAGTATTATATGGTTCAGTATTATCTGGTTCAGTATTATCTGGTTCTTTATGAAATGGTTCTGAATGATCTGGTGCTGGAGATAAGCGGCGAGTCTGAGGACTGAATTTTGGTTTGAAATCTGAGAAATTAGGCTTTACTGGAGGCGAAGCTTTGATTAGCTTTTGTGGTAATGATTGTGGTCGAGGTGGTTGTGGACGAGGTGGTTGTGCACGAGGTGGTGGTCTATGGCTTGGACCCATTGGTGGAAAATCAGGTTCAATTAGAGGCACGTCATCAAAAATAGGGTCCGGTTCTGGTTTATCATTCCATTGATCGTTATTATGAGGAAGTGGTTGTTCTGATGACACGGGATTTGATTTTTGTCTTTTATTTGTGCTTTTCTTTATGTCTCTATTTGCTAAACCATTCACTGTAATTGAAATATATATTTGTATTTTTTAATCAATTATTTTTAGAGTTCAATGAAATTATAAACAGTCTGTGAGATTACGAAAACATTAAAATAAATTTTATATTTAGAAAATGATTTAAAAAATTTGAAGTTTATCACTAAATTGAATTGTTATGAAAAAAATACAGAAGTATTTACCAGAAGCTAAAGCGCTAGAATTGCTATCAGATAAAGCAGTAACAAGTACTGAAATTTGTTAAATTTTTTCTCTACTTTTATTGTATAAATTTTTTTTAAGAAAAACATTTATTAGAGTAAAAAAATTAGTTTCTATTTGCTATCATGAAAAGTCAATTACTTTATAGTAAGTCTGCAACGATTAACCCAAACAATAGGTTTCAAACTATTATCTGATGTTATATTCATGACAGAAAAGAAAGTTAAGCCATAGGGGAAGTAAAAAATTGCTGTAGTTTTTGAGTGAAAAGAGACATAAAATAAACAGTTAATAATAATGATCATAAAAATTAAGTTTAGTGAAGAAAAATGCACACGATTTATAAAACGTAATCAAGTGCAACAAATAGCAGTTTATGAACAGAAATTATCTGAACTTAATTTAAAGTTAATATTTTTCTCTTTAAATGAAAGCAATTATGTGTTATATGGAAAATGTATTTCTTTTACCACTATAATCATCATCACTACTCTCGCACTCTACATTCCGCGGCCAATCGCATGTCTTTAATTGTGTATTATAGTAAAGACCGTCATCGCATTTGGCTTCGAGTGTTTTCCCGTGATCGCACACGTAGTACTTTGAACAGTCGTCAGGATCAGGATAATGACCAAACTTATCGGGGCATTGAAATTGTCGCGATTCGCTTATAAAGACTATTTGCAAAATAATAATAATCAATATCATAAAAAATTCTCTGAAAAGTTGTTATGTAATTAGATTTAGTACTATATTAGGCTTGATATTAATAAATGACAATGAAATGATTCAGAACTGGTCAGATTAGTATGTCGTTTGCGTTTTGTAAATTGTGTAAATATTTGAGTTGATAGGGGTTTTTGGTAGTTAGCTATACTTGAATTAGTTCTTCTTATAATATATGAGACAAATCGTAAATCAATGTCTTCTGAATTGATGTCTTCTGAATATTAATGAAAATCATTTTTATGTACATTAACTTATGCTTAAATCACAAGTGTTTATGATGATTAGCCTTAATTTGATAGCAACTTATTTTTTAATTTATCATTTATTGAAAATTTCCTCATAAAATGTATTAAATTGATAATACATATCATTTATTTAATACAAGGTCTTAGTCTTATGAATAAATTTATGTCTTCTTCAAATGGAAAACAAAAATAGAAAAAATTTCATTTAGGATGCAATCAAAGAAAATAATATTAAATCAATTTTTGACATGTTTTTTAAACAATATTAGTTAATAATATGAGTTTCTATGATGACTGATGTTTCCGGAAAGAATAGCTTTAATACTGATTCACACTTCATGAATAAATCATAACTTTATAATCCTTTTTAAATTATGCTTTTATTCATAGACTCGTCTTTAGAGTTAAGTTTTCAAAACTCTGTCATAAAAATGTTAGATTTAAACGCAACAAAAATAATATTATATATTATGGAAATTGTTTGAATAATTGTCGTATAAAAAAGCATTAAAATGCTATTTATATTCAAAATGATTTAAATTTTAAAAAACTTTTACTAACATTTTAGGAAAAAATAGTATTAATTTTTTCTAAAAAGAAGATTAAGTAATGATTACATGTTTGCTGACACCAAACCATGACTTAATTTCATTAATGGAAAATTTTGTATTATATAACAAAAAATTAAAACAAAATTAATTTTTTTAATATTTTCGATTAAATAATATGAGACACTGGAAAAACTCAGAAACGATTTTATAATTTAAAACTAAGTGAATATCGATAGTCCTCCAGAAAAGGTTCAAGTGTAGAGAACTTTATTCCTACACTATTTTTTGAACAGGTTTTCTATTTTGCATAAACTTTATCTGGCAATCATTTTATTGCAGCGATCTATTGATTTCAAAAAAAATTCTGAATTTATGCATTTTCAGCAATAGCTTCCTTATGAGTAATAAATTTATCAGTAAATTAATGCTAAAATTTTTTATATTTATCAAACATTTGCTTAGAATTAAAGACATAAATGAGATATTATATATAGATTTCAACTTCTGTAACTTATTTATTTCTGTTTACGATTAGATAGTAATTAAAGGAATATTTAAAAAATTAATTAACAGCTTTAAATTACAAGGGTCGAAGTGGTTTAAGTGCTAATTCATAAATTAATGCATAAACTAATTTATAGTCGAGTTATCATTCAATTAAATTCTATATAAGTTAATTAAACAATAAACGTATGAAAGTTAACATATAATTAAGAAGTTATGTGACTAAATAAGTGCTGAATAATTGAACTAAGATTGAAGAGTAAAACATAAATAATAATGTTCACCGAAATACCAGCCCTCAAAACCACAACTAGGAAATGACTTTAAAAACCTCTCTTCAAGTAAAGAGTATATAAATAAAAAGCTAATTACAGTTACACTTCTTATCACTATCACTAAACAATAAGCCGAAGAAAACAATGGAAATAAAGTTGAATGCCTTATCAACTTTGTATGCATGCGGACAGCAATGGGCTGTTCAACTCATAGAGTGTCATCTTTTAAAGCAATTTTAAAAAAGGAATAGTTATTAACTCGTCAATAGGGCAATGATATGAAAATTTTCTTATTTAATAGACTTATACAATATTTCAATTGCTTTGAATGAATTACAAGAAAAACATTTTCTCCTCTGATAAGCAAATAAAATAAAATAATATTTTTAAAAACTTATATAAATACAAAACTGTCACTTATTTAAAAAGCTTGAAATTAGATTTTTTTCTTTTGAAGAGCTTTTAAGTCAATCACTTTAACGATTTGTTACTTCTTATGAAAGAATTTCTTATTTAGATCAGTAGTGAAATGTATTATTAAATGCATTGTTTGACTAATTAAACTAATTTAAGTTTAATTTGATAAACGACCTCAGCATATAACTACACAATTAATGTTTTTGATCAAATTATTTTTATTGACTGTGCAAATACTGAACTATTTAACACTCTTTACTTATCATTGTCTGAAAAGCTTTTATATTGATTACAATGAAAATCAACTAAACTTTTTTCAATACCTGATAATAAAGTGCACAATAATGTAATTATTTTTAAGTTCCCACATGTTGTTAAGAAATGATTCATTTAAATCAAACCCAAAATTAATTTTTAATTAAAACAATATTTTCATTATGTGTTTCAAAGCGATTTTTTATTATCCACGCAGTTATGAAAGTAATGCACTCTCAGGAGTAGAAATTTTTGAATATTTTAAAGTCTATTAAATCCGTATTTTTAGTGCATAGCGAATAAACGTGTTTAGCATAAAACGAATTTACATAAACTGAATAAATTATTCATAACTTATCTCAAGCTTTTCAGAATACTTTCAAAAACACGAGCGTAAAGATAAAGCACAGTCCATAAAAATTCTTATATAAGAGTTTTAATTTAATTTTTCATTATTAAGGCTAAAGTTACATATAATTAGCTAAGCGTTTGTTAATCTAAGAAATAAACTTTAGACCAGAAAAAAATTCGTGATTCCATTAACAGAACTTTTATAAGAAAAAAATTCACTTTCTTCGAGCGATTTCCGGATTTCTCTGATTAAAAGTATAATTTCATTAATGAGAAGTAGTTGTACTGTACAGTAACTGTATTTAATTTCCTTACTATTATTTTCAATATTATTTATACTTTTCGGCTGAATAGAGAAATGATGAACCGATCAAGAGATTGATAGACCTTACGATTGATTTAATTAGGGGTTTCTTTGAGGAGCACTTAATTTTTTAATGGTCTGATTGGCACTACTTTTTAGATGACATAATAATTTGAAAAATTAATTTTTAGGTAAAGGAAAACTATAACTCACTAATAGATAGTAAGCATGAAAGGGTTACACTTATTGTAATTTTACAAAATCATTGTCTTTATATCTAATTTTCTGAAATATTTTTAAACTAAATTATTATTTACTTAATTAATTGTTATTAAGAGCTTGAAAATGATTTTTTGAGGTCATATTATTACTGTTTGCATATAAAGTAATTATATAATACATATATTATATAAAGTTATTAATTGCATAACTTTCGTAGAAACTATTTTTTGGCTTTCATTTCTACCTGTGCTGGGAGTTATTTTTGAAGAAAAGGCCTTTTAAGCAATTATAACAATTACTTTAAACTGAACCAAAAAAATTTTTATTGTTCAAAACGAATAAGAGAATTGAGTTTTTTATGAATTAAGTTTTTCTCATGAATAAGGAGTTTATACTTTTAGAAAACAATATCTTTTTCTTTTGTGTTTAATCATGACATAAATCAAGACATAAATAATAATTTATAGAAATTTCATTTAAATATTACTTAATTTGTCAATTTGTTTGGGTATAACTGAAGGAGATTTGCTGTTAATTTAATTGAATCTAAATTTATAATTAACTGAAGGCTTAATTCGAAATTAAATGAATATAATAGACAGTTAAGGCTTATATAGTAGGACACAAGGAGTTTTCAAATTTAGTAATAAAAACGGTTTTATTATAATTTCAATTAAAATAACATTAAAGAACTACTACTAGTATTCAATGTTAATAACTATAGCGCTATAAAACTTTAGTAAACTTCATAGTAAACTATAAGTTATATTTAAACTATAATGAAATTTCATGCATGCATAACATTTTTATACATCAATGTAGTTTGAGTGTCAAAATTGAATATACAGTATTGAACTATAGTCGAAATAATTATCTCTAACCTTATTATGTAACACATAAACTATTTTGAATGTATTTTATGATTTGATAGCTTAATTATTTTTCGGAGGTTATATTATGAAATCACTATTGAATATTCACTTGTGTATTAGGCGTATTGTATGATAAATATTTCTATTTTAGATTCAAATACTTATGCCATTTGGGAAATATTTGAGGTCCGCATTCAATTAATTTACTGATGAATAGTTTCAATGAAAAAGCTATGTTTGAACAGTAAAATAGGGTTTCTTATTGAATACATTATTAACTTTGTGTTAGAAGTTTTAATAATATTTAAACAAATCAAATGACAGAGAATTAAATGCATGTTTGGGCTCAAAATAATCAATAAGTCGTTTGATTGTCAGGAAATTTTTTATTCAAGTTCTGAAGTTTTGAAGTTCTTGGAAATTAATAACAAAATCAATTGTCATTCATATGTCATTCAAATGAAAACTTTTAAAAAACTTATTAAACGAAATTAATTCTAAGCAGTTATCAATGGAAATAATATTTAAATAACTTACCAGTTATTAAAAAAGTAGAAATAAGTGTAGTTCTCCAGTAATTAAATTTGAATCTCATTTTAAGGCACATTAGAAACAAATGTATTAATTTTCAATCACATATCAGAACAACAAATCACAACATTTTCTTAATACCCGAACAAATAATATAATCGATGGTCACAAAAAAATTCTAGACATAACACAAATGCTTGAGAGCCAGAGATGAACTGTTAACTAAAATATAATCAAACATTAATCCTCACTTTCATTAAATAAAATCAATGACAAAAAAGTCTGACACGAGTTGAGAGGAGTAATGTTTTATCACTTTCTTTATAAAATTGGGCCAAAACTTGTTTTAAGTATTTATTTCTTTGCAACTCTTCTCTTCCTCCCACAGAATCCACTAATGGCTGGAAAATAAGTATATATTTTAAATACTCATAAACTTGTATTCACTTTCACCAGTGGATGAGGAATGAGAACAAGTTCGTGATCACTAAAGAAGAGATTTCTCACAGCGTGTCGTAAGTTCTGTACCACTTAAGAGATCAGTTATGAGTACATCACTAATAAATACTGTGAGAGACCATCAAATACTGAGACAGCTTTTCTTGACGTTATTCTACTATTAGTTAGTGAGAAGTTTTTTCACTTTAAAGGGGAATGTTTTTGAGATATATCGATGATAGCAGTGATTGTTGTTTTGTAATTGAAAAATAAGTCGAGTATAATATAGGGCGTGAAGTAGTGGCTCAAAAAATAGTTAAGAAAGTTATATATAAAACTTATATTTAGTCTTAACTCACTTTAAATTGACAGTTACTTTATATAACTAACGGTGTCGTTAAAGATCTCTTTTTTCAAGTTTGAATACTTAATAATAGAGGCGTATGAATAGCATTAATACATAATAGTTATTAATACAAAACTTTTTTAAGGTGTCTTCTGGTTTATATCGTAGATAATAAAAACTGGACTTTTTTGTTATTGAATACAATGCAGTCTCAGAAATATTTCTTTATCTCAAACGTGAAACTTTTTCATACTCTTTATTTATTTGTTTAATTTTTTTTGGTTGTAAAATATGAAAATTTTTCGAAAGTAACACAAGTAAAAGAAAATAAAACATTATTTTGAATTAAATCTCAAGTTAATCACATATTCCTCTCACTTATATCCTTAAAGCTATAAAGCATGAAAATTAAAGTTAAGTCATATCAATAGTATGCAGTCTATCAACTGGAACGTGAGGCTTGGCTTTAAGCAGGGCTTCCAATTGTGGGGAAGAGTCTTATGAAGACCGATGAACTTTTTTTCAAGTATGAAATTTTTTGTTTAAGTAGCCTATCATTAAAATACATATAATAATTAGGTGACCGATTCACATGATTATAGTAAGTTTACGCAACTCATTCCTTCTGCAGAAGAATAGTTCTAAGAGTCCTTTAGATCTGCTTTTTGAAAAAATGGTATTATTCACAAAAGGAAGGTCTAAACGGTTGAGGTTTTCAGACTAGAATAGCTTAAAACAGCTTTAATTTCATTGATTTTGTGAATAAATTTAACAATTTAGTGACACATAACTGCAATCATAACTGTGATTGAAATAAATAATATATTTTTCGCAGTATTTTTAAACCCTATTAGCCATTGCTTAGACCTGTCATAACTTAAATATATCTCATATAAACTTTTTAGTATCACTTTTTAGTGTGGAATTCCACAAACATACACTTAATCAAACATAAAATCATTATTCCATTAGTTATATTAATTCTAAATAAATAACTAATGAAGGAAAACCTCTGGAATGTACTTAAGATTAAAACTAAGGTATTTCGTTTACTGAAAGAAGAAATAAATAGTTGTACGAACAGATTGTTATGATAGGCACTCATCTGGAATTCATATTTATCATTGAAATAAATTAAAGTGTTATTTTGAATGAACAGACTTTGGAAATTCTTTATATATTTAATTGATTTTTAGAATAAATTACAATATTTATTGAAATAAAGCAAAAGCAACTTATGTCTTATTATTCATAAGTATCTCATTAATAACTAATTTTTATGCTTTCATTTCATTATTTTATTATTTTGAATAATAAGTAAAAATGAAAACTTCTCGTGAAGTTTAGACTTTGGGCTCATTTCCAAACAATGAATTGAAAATATTTGAATAATAAAACTTTGCTCTTAATGTTTTTGTCTCATAAGATTAGGATTTTCTTTTCACTGAATGAATTAACTCATATTTTTTTCATTTGTTATTTTAATTTCGTAAGTCTTTCGCAACACAGTCACAGAACTATTGAAAAATACTAATTATTTTAATTCGTTAGTTATCTATTGAAACATAATATACTTTTCTTTTTGTATTGAGGAAAGGCATTAAAATTTTAATTTAAATTTCAAATATAGAGTGATTTTTTAAATGTTACGAACTCATCGATTCGGTTAAGATGAACCTTAAGACCAGAAATTAATGAAAGAAAAAAATAATTGAAATTTAGCTCAAAAGAGCATAAATTATTTGATGAGAAGATTAAAAAATTGTGTGTTTTTTATCATCACATTAGAGATACGATTGGATAGGAATAGATTGATATGACATAAAAGGTATGTGAGCTATGGCTTCAGTCACTTTAAGGTCAGAAATTCCTGTTGAGTCTAAAGAGGATTTTATAATTCCTAAGAAACCACTTTATATTCATTGATACTAAAGATAAGAGTTATTTCATTGACGTTACAAAAGAAATATTCGAACTATAAAATAAATAAGAGTCTCAGTCAGTGATGGGATTAAATTGAAGCCCTTTTTATTGCACTTTTGTTTGATATTATTTTGATAAAAGTCTAGTAATCATCTGTTTATCTTACATAATAAAACATTTTAAACTCTTTATTCTCATTATAAACTTCCGTAAAAGCACTGTTACTTATTTTTAAAAAGATTGAGATATTGAGACTTTAAATATATATTTGAAACTACGAATTCATACAATCCTATAAAGAAAATTCAATTTAAGTGTAAAAATAGCAGCTCATAAAACACAAGAACAGCAACGAGAACTCAATATTTTCTCGCAATCATCGTTATAAAGGAGTTATTTAATGATAATTATAGTTTATTTACAAACTAAGGCTGTTAACAGTGTTATTGAGAATAAACTCATAGAGTTTTATTCCCATTAGATTTTTGTCTCAACTATAATAGTGCTCTAATTTATAGCCTAAAAATTCTCATTAATCATCCATTCTTTTAAAGACAGTTAAAATTTTAAAATTCACTAATTATTTTCATTATTCAATCAAAACACTAGTCCTGACATAAATTAATTTTTAAAAGACTTGTCGGTTTCGCTTTAAAAACTTTTGAAAAGTTCATAAAATCGAGGCTAAGAAATAGTAAAAACTTATGCAAATATTATTGCTATGTTTATCATCCTCTGCCTTAAAGAAAACGAATCCTTTTATTTCGTGTATAAATTTTTTTGAGAAACAAATTTATTAAGATTTCTCACATAAGAGTCAATGATTCTTTATTTTAAAAGCTATTAAAATTACATATAAATTAATAGTAATTATTATTCAGTAATAATTTTACTTTTTAAATAAACGTTTTCGTGATGAGCAGAGTAACTCACTTTTAATGCTCACAAACAAATAACAAACATATAATAACAGACTTAAATAATTATATACAATACAAGTATTTGTTTGTAAGATTTATTGTTTTTAACTAAAAATTCTACTGAACTCAACTGTTTCTCTGCACTCTCATCATGAGTGAAGATATAAGTATTTTTCTCTTCATGAATAATACAATATATCTTCATCCTTAAGGAAGTTAAAGTTACATTAAAACTATTATAAAATTAATTGATTATAACTTATAAATACTTTGATAATTCATGACAGGATTTTTTGTTATTTTTACTACTAATAAAACATGCAATAAATCAATAGTTTTATAGCTATCAGTATTCCCAATGTGTTTTGTTCTAAATATTTTGCCATAACTTATGGCTTATAAGTGATAAATAATTTCTGTAAAAGTGACGAATTTTACGCTCGAATCCATAGTTTCAGAAAATAAATTCAATTCATACAACACTTTAAATTAATTTAAATATGAAATATGAAAAAGCCTTACATTTATAGTGAAATAAAAGGGAATAAAAGAATGCAAAAAGAATTCAAATTTTAGATAATAAAAAGAAATAACTTGAATGAAAGTGAAAGCATTCATCAGAATTTTTGAATATAAAAATAAAATAAACTTCAAGACCTTTAAGCTTAAGAAAATTTGTTGACCGAAATGTTCCTTTTCTATTAAATTTTTTGTGTCAAAATTTATGAAACGAGTGTAGGCGAGAAATAGAGCAAAAATGAATTTTCAAAATTGATTTATTATTAGTTCAGATCAATTTATATTTGAATTCGAGAACATTACAAGAGCCTTTTCAAAACCTATTCTTATCTAAAGGCTCAAAACAGTTTTGTTACCTCATAAAGGAATGTATAAACTCAGTGTCAATTTTAAATATCTTATATAAAAGTTTACATTAATCTTATTTTGTTTTGGTTTAACATTTTTTGTTTAGAGAGCAAAAAAGTCAATAAAGAGAAGTTTCATTTTAAAAACTTGAATATATGTGACTCCTGTCTTACTCAGTTGTGATACTATTTGTAATCCGTTTATTACTGTATTACACTATAATAAAATTTTCTTAAGCCCTTTATAAATAAATAAGTTTTGAAGACTCTTTTAGGCACTTTTCTGCTTCATTTATAGAATTATACTATTATTTCTGTCATTCAAAGAGCATTTATTTTGCTTTTTTAATCTCCCAAAGATTTAACACTTTTTTTAAAAAAACGTTATTTTTTAAAAACTTTCAATTTTAAAATGGTTAAAAAATATCATATACAATATAAAATATCATATATATGTACAGTATATACATTTAGGATATTTTGGTTGGTTTTAAGCTTGCTTAATTTAATGCAAATATTTGAGCCAAAGCAATATCAAATATAATATTCATGTAAACATTGAGATATTTATTATTTAACAATATGTTGTGTCCCAAATGTTCATAGATATTGTTGTGACATTTGCATTATTGTATGCGCGTGTTTAGCATCTAATAATAAATAGAGACTAACAGTTCTGGGTTTTGGTATACATCAAAAAGAACGAAACACGAAAACGCTTGTCTCTTATTTGTGTCCTATGCTATTTACTGCAAGTTTTGTGCAATAATACAAAATCCTTTTCTATGAAAAGGTGCTGTTTCTCTTTTGTATTCAAATGTGTAAATAATAAGTTATGCTTCAAATATTTTATATTATATTTACTAAAAAAGGCACAAATATTTACTTAATATTTATTTATTTTCAATGGCTTTCAGATCCATTTATTGAGATTCATTATCAAATTTTACGTTACAATTTAGAATTTTAATATTTTAAATTTTCTTCTTCAAAGATCAGTTTTCTATTTGAAAAATTTGGGCCAAAATTTGTTTATATTTAGAAAAACTTTGTTCAACATCACAGGTAGTTATAGGCACGTATTTAAATTATACGTTTTTAATACAGTTTAACACTAATACAGACTGACACTAACACTAATTCTGTATTTGTCTTACAATCATTGCATGACAGACCCACTCATACTATACAAATTAAAATGCATTTTTTATACCTAAATAACATGAAAATCTTTTTTAAGGGTTAAATATTTAATTAAATATTTTATATTTATTAACCCTTAAAATATTGATTTATATTGATTTATAAAGTCTGCCAATTGAGCCCTTTTTAAGTGATTCGTATGCATTAAAAGTTTAAGATATTATCGCTAACCGGTCGGATATTTATTATATACGATTTTCAGAGCTCTAATAATAAGTCAGGGTTAGGTTCTGTAATGTAATGTTAGGTAACAATGATTGGCGCCAAAACATAATTCAAATAAAGGAGAATCAGCGCGAAACTCAACAATACTGTCCCTCATTCTGACCTATAGCCCAAATTTAGTATACAGTCTGTTTGTCAATTAAATAGATTTGTTATAAAAAGTTAAACATAATAGCAATTGAATATATAAGTGAATACTGGATAATGGAGGTTCCCTTCACCCCAACCAAAC
>JAQGAM010000113.1:0-17293 GCA_034697665.1 Nanhermannia comitalis
GTACACCTTTCTTTCTTTGGAAAGTACACTCATTTATTTATACTTATATTTATATAGTATCGTGACTTCGCTCACATCTGCATTTCGGTGAATTTTTTATTTTCTACGAAGTTTGTTATTGAGGCCAACGGCCCGCTTCATAACGGCAAAGATTAAAGTGTTGGGAGGTTTGTCTTGCATTTCTAGAGTATTTACACTTTTTATGCCGGCAAATGGCAAATATATCTATCCGTCACTATAAAAAAAATTCTAAAGTTCTTTAATGTCTAGCTTTTTGCACAAACACAAAAGCAAAATATAATGTAATAGAATTGAATGCAACAGAGAAAAGAACGAGCACTGTAAACAAGAGATTTACTATAAGACATACTATTGATATACCCTTGCATTACAATAGTATTAATTTCGTATTTCAATTCCTTTTGTGCGACGACTGTGTGATATTAGCCGTATAGTGAATTTGCAAAAGTTCTTCCCTGAGAAACTTTTACTCATTATATAAGCACAAAAGTATGTACTATTATAGCAAAAGACGAACTCGAAACTAATCAATGACTATATTGAAAGCCATTCAAGCAATAATACAAGAGAAACTGAGTGTGTGGTATCTAATGCCATGTGGGATCGGGTGTTCTTTTTATTTAAATATTATCTCAGCCTTAAAATGTTCTTCATTACTATCTTGTTATATAAGTACAATTCTATCATTACTTCTATACATATTGCACATCAAAACTTTTAATGTCTGCCGCAGACCTTCGGTTGAGTTGGCCGTTATTTTATATTAAAAAATACAATAAATTTGACTTTCCATTGAAGAAACATCGACCCTAATTACTGTTTATACACTTATATCCTGTTAGGTGAGCATCATTAGGAATAGCAGCCGACAAACTTCCAAAAATTGCTGAAATATTTTGAAAATAATAGCCTCTCTTCACTTCTATCGAAAGTTGCTTTACTGGCTTCTTATACGGAAACTTTCTTAAAACAAAATATTTCATTTTGACATAACTTAAGTTCATTTTAGAAATGACATTACAATGCAGTTATGATAGAGCAGTGAATTTATATATATATATATTTGATAGAAAACTAGCAGATCTTAATTAATTAATTAATTGGTCGATATTAACGAAAATATATCAAAATAAAGGTCTTTAAACGGGCTTTAGATAGGTATAAATTTTATCAAAAAACTTTGATTTGACTTATTTTGAAAATAGTCTTAACGTAAAATTTGAAAATAGAAAGCAATCTAAAATTTTGTAGTATATCGGAAACCAAAATATTACAAAATGAAATAATGTTTTCAACAAATAATCATACAATTATTCAAATTATAAGGGAAGAAGTTATAGTAAACAGGGCTTAAAAACTTAAGAAATTCTCATTCTTTTACATTAATTTATAAGATTAAGATAAAATATTCTTCACGTATTCTTCAATATGTGACTGTATTTGTAGAAGTCGAAAGACTACTTCGTCAGATTATGCTCTATCTTAACCTTTTAAGTTTATTTATCGCATTCAGATATTTATTGTGCGAAAAAGGATAAAATAAACTCCAAATGAGTATATAATTTTTTTGACAAATAATATATTATTGATTATCTGTAAAAATTTTATTTCATTTGCATTTCTCATTAAATATTTATGAATGGATATCTAGAGGACAAAATTTATTACCCTAACCTTATATAACATTCTGATCTCAACCCATCGAACTTAACTCCAGAGAAATTTATATTAGTTTTAGAAGAGAAGCATTGTTATAGCATTTGCGGTGCATTTGAATTTTCAAAAAGAAAATGTGAATCTCATTATTGTAAACATTTTGATTACATTATTAAGGAATCACAGATGTATACACTGACAGACAGGGACACACACAAACTGACTGACATGATTTTTGACTAATGTAGATGAATAAATGTTTAGAGGAATATTCAATTGACCACATTTTGTTGACCTTTTAATGCAAAAGACCTTTTAAGACTCAACAACTTCTTGAGAGATAGTTAGTAAAGGAGAATGACTTTTGATAATACTTTGAGAAATCATAAGTTTGTGAGAATTATAATCATTATGTTAATTGACAAGAGAAATATTTATGACATTACTCTATAATTTTGAATGTGAATTGTATTGCATGTTAGTTATAGATTTTGGTGAAACTGCAATCTCGCATGTAATAGATTTTAAAAGCAACAGTGCCTCTAATTTACTCGTTTTCTTTTAACATAACTCACTTTCCAATAACATTTTCACTGCGCGTAATCATAGTTAATACTACAGTATATGTTATGGACTACTATCATAAAAGTCTAAGTTATGGACATAAACGGTCATCAATTCACTGAAATTCATACTATACTCGCCTATTGTGAAATTTTTAGGTACCGACTGACCGTCCAAAAGCATGTAATTTTTGTTCAATTATAAAAGTTAAAGCATTATAAAGCACGCACTGTTACGTATTTAAAAGAAAGCTATAAAGTTGCTCAGACTCATGATAATACAGTATAATACATAACCGTATAATAAAACTAGGGTTAAGTCTTAAATTTTTTAGATTTTGTTATATGTTAGAGTACGTGAATCGAAAGTACTGAAGAACTGAAGTACTGAAAGTACTGAATCGACTGAAGGCATACCAAAAGCTACAATAATGATTTGTAAGCTCAGAATTACATTAAACAAAGCAAACTTTTAACTGACATATTCAAGGTTCAAAATTAGCTTAAATAAAATGTGCATTAGTTTATCTATTCAATGCTCTGAATAATTTATTCTGAATTTTATGAATTTGGTTTAATATAAATCACATTTAATTATGTTTAAAATCTTATTTGATATGATTTTTATGCGAAGTTTTGTTTTTCATTAATTCTAAGGCCTGAGAATCCTGAGGCTAATAATTATTATGCATGAAGAAAAACATCATTGGTTTAGTTATGGGAAATACATTTAACTTTATTTTAAAATATTTAAACAAAACTTTTTTTTTGACATAAAAAGCCTCGCCCTTGTCGGTCATATGCTTGCAGTTGAAATATATCTGAATTATTGAATTGCATATCCGTATAAGCAGAGCAAAAAAATAAATATGCTTTTTGAAAAAAATAACAAGAAATGAATAAAATTTTAAAAAATAGATTTTTTACGAATGATATTTTGACTCATTTTTTTAAATAAAAGTTTTTTTAAACATTTCAAAACTAAACACAGCCTTATTTAGACTTAAATGCATCTAAATATGAAAGTGACTCAATGTAGAACAAGTGGAGGTTATGGTCATCGTGTACAGCATTTTTTTAATAGTGGTTGACACTGGTTCTCTAACTTAAATATTGGATATAATTATTGTATGATAAACTTTGAGTTCAGAAAACTTTCTTGTCAGTGAACTTAGCTATTAATTACTCCGAAAAATCTATGAGGAATTTTAAATTCTGATCAATTGTATCGAAATTATTTGTAGAATTATTGCACACGTGTTTCTAAATTTATGTTTCAAAACATTTCTTCTCTTTTACAATAATTATTTTAAAATTCGTGGATATGTTAGAAAAGAGAAGAAGATATTTTCTGCAAACTATAGCTGATCCAAATTATTTAAGGATTAGAGTTATAATGAATGGTCAGTTTTGTCAATTGCTATACATCCTCTCCAAGAGAATCAGAAATTCGTACTATAATACAGTAGTAAATGATTGATTCAAAAATTTAAAAAATAAATTTTAAAAATAAAATAAAATTTTTGGTAAAATGATAATTATTTGATAGATTGTATTAATTGCCAAAATATGCATTAATTATTAAAATGTATCCATATCTATAGCATTGTATTTTTTTTTGTTTTTTTATGTTCCTTTCAATTTATGAGTTTATTTAATTTAAAAACAGACCAAAAAAATTTCTCCTCGAAAATGTAGTATAAATCATATAAGTTTATGACCTCACCTCGCCTTGATTTTTGGGAATTCTTAGTTTGGCAGCTTCCCAAGCTCAGGACATGTGCCAATCTTATGGTTTTGTAAACTCATTTCTGATACTATGATTTGATTAGTTTTGATAAATAAATTTCGTGATATTTTGATTTTTTCATCATTTAAATATTAACCGTAATGAAGATGTATTCAGTATTTTAAGTTATGCTAAAATCATAATAACAAATACTGAATAATGAATACCGAACATAAAATAATAAATAATTATAGCTTACATTCTATGAATCTATGAATAATTTAAATGTGTCTCAACTTAGAGTACAGTATTCTTTAAGTGAAAAATTTACTTCAATGCTAATAACAAAATGTTAAAAAGTGAAACTTCAGTTTAAATGCTTTGGATTTGTATAATATATTTAATTACATTATTCATAAAGTTATACGAATATTATTGAAATGTTTCAAACTTAACATAAAAAACAACAGCTAATTATGTTTTTTATAACTTTGTTAGCAAAATAAATGAATGCAATTAACAAAAAATTAGTTATTTGTGAACATGAAATTCGATTTAATAAATAGCACACATTTTCTAACTTTCTCACAGATTTAAGATTAGAAGCAGACAAAAAAAATGACTCTAATGTCTAAATAGCTACACAATATCGGCGTGAATAGTGTTTTTATTTGTTAGTATGAAATATAGTGGTTTGAGGGTCAGAATAGTGACTTCGGGCTACTATAAGAATGATGAGCTGACCAAATGATTCTATCATGAAATAAAAATTATTTAATTCGGTCGCATAATAAACCAAAATTAACTTCAAGCCAGCTTTTTATCAAGAATACAGTGATAGCGTTTACGGTACTTTCTATTTTTTGACAGCTCCCAAAAATTATTTGAATTATTTGCTAGCATTAGAAGGTTGATAAAATTTTAAATAGGCCGAACGTCTACACGAAACACTAGCTATTATAGCATTAACAAGTGCAGGAACATGAGAAATAGCCAATAGAAATGAAAAATAAGATGAATTGTATTCCATTAAAACTTCTAATATAAAAATATTATAAAAAATTAAAGATCTCTTCCTTGAACTTTGACCGTCAATTACTCAAAGCCCTACAAATTTTCAATTTATTCTAAAGAAATAAATTAGAAATCATTGGCATTTTTTATGTAATGAAATATTTTTAATTATATTTTAAATCTCTTAAAATGAAAGTAATATTGAAATAAAAAATGATTTGTAAAAATGAATTATCGATTAAACTATG
Source organism: Nanhermannia comitalis (assembly GCA_034697665.1). NCBI lineage: Eukaryota > Metazoa > Arthropoda > Arachnida > Sarcoptiformes > Nanhermanniidae > Nanhermannia > Nanhermannia comitalis. The sequence goes on from JAQGAM010000113.1 coordinate 5,232, forward strand.
AAAGTCATGAGTGCTTCGGTTTGAAAGATTTTAATCACTCAAAAACCTTAAGGTTTAGAAAGATTTCATGACAATAACACTGAGATCGTATCTAAACGTCACGGAATTTTCATTTCTCTGATTTCATTTGCCTCATATCAACACTAAAGCAAGAATATGAGGATAAATATAAGCTTAGATTGTGTTTATTGTGTTTTTAATAATTAATAATGAAGAGCATAGGCTCAGGCTCGATAACCTTTTTGGGCCTGAGGCTCAGGCTCTGAGTTAAACGAGCCGGGCTCAGGTTCAGGTTCGGTGGTATTGAGCCTAGGCTTAGGCTCTAAAATTTGAGAGCTGGCTCAGGTTTTTAATAATTAATAATTAATTTAGAGAACTTTTGAAGAAAATTAAATAATAAGTTGAATTGAAATTATTGAATGTTATCTTAGATAAAATACAAAATTTGAGTGAAAATAGATTCGATGATTGAGCCTTTGCAATAAACTAATGAAATTCAGCAATTCTTGTGCTTTTATTTATTATTTTTCATTTTTTTCATTATTTCAATTTTAAAATGAATATTTCACTCAATAAATTTGACTTTTATTACTTGTTATTCCAATTTTTTCAAGTTTTGGACAGAAATTTTTTATGTTTTCAGTCAAATATAACTCAATGAAGTGAGAAGACACCTAATACTGAACGTAAAAGAATTGACTTTAATGAAAATAAAAATTGGCTCCAATGAGTAAGAGAAATGCGGAAGACCTAAAGGCATCCCAAGGGAACATTTTCACTGTCACCGGAGATTAGGCATGAAAGCGAGCGGACACAACTTGCATCATATACAGTATTGCATAAGACACTTAACTTTCTAAAACTAATTATCATTAAACTAACGGAAGAAGCAATTAATTGTGTTATTAATGTGAGGAAAGAGTGTTTTGTGCATTTGCTAATAAGCTACAGTACAGCCGCATATATTATTCAAACTCATATTTTCTATTATCTATTTTCACGATAAGTTTGACTTTTCTATCGTGTTTGAGGCATAACGCCTACTAAGTTGCTATACAACCAAAATAACATTTCATCTTATAATCAAAAGAGGATTTTGAATTCCTTTTCTAAAAGTTATGAACACTTCCTTAGTTGAAAGTCACTTACCAGACTTGGGTGAAAGAAGTTGTGGCGATGCCTGTGTTATACTATTATTGTGAATGACTCCAATCCATGTGGTTATTAACTGCAAACGAGATAAAAGTTTGTAAAGAATAAATTTAATAACAATGATGGCAAACGTTAGAATTATATTTAATAAAACAAATCTCATTTTCTAATTAACAATAGCATTGTTTGTCAATGTCATATATGATAATCTGCACGACATTTTAGATTAGGATAATTAGAGATTAGACAAGTGCTACTTCGATGCCTTATGTCGTGAGTAACGGTTTTTCATGATATTCGCATTTTAAATAAATACAATGACCAATTTGTAGAAAGTGAATACCTTTTGAGAGAAATGCATTTATAGTATGTTAAACAAGGCCTCAAAAAACACGTCAACTTAGCCTCGCCGCGAGCCTTTTTAGAAAAAAATTCTATTACCATAATTTGCGACCATAAACTAATTTAATGCCATTTTTAAGCAAAAAAATTAAAATATTAAGACTGTAAAATGGAAATTGCATTTCAACGCACCTGGATAGATTTTGAAATCATCATTTCTAATTTTTTTTATTGCTAAATCTCATATTGTAATAGCTTTAGTCATAACTACACTCCAGACTATAATTAGGATTTTTCTTCAAACATATGAATTTTTATTATTGACAAAAGTAATAGTTTGCTAATGACAAGAGAGTAGGAAGTCATTGAATAGCTGATAAGATTTTCTTATGATAGTTATCATAATATCATGATTTTTATTATGTTTTAAGAATACTTTCTGGAAATTCCTAATTTAGTATTAAATTTTTGCACATTAAGTATGAGATATTCACATAAAGAACATTAGTAATACATATACTCAATTAAGATTAGATATCAATCACAACATAGTACAGTATAAGCATTACTATAACGTTTTCAGCAACAAAAAAGTTCAAGAATTTCAATAATTAACTGACCGATAATAAGAATTCTAAAAAAATTAATAGTTATTAGAAGTTTATAATTGGCTCAAAAATCTCTTATCAAAAAGCTATTACGTAAATAACATGAAAGTTAAGTGAAAAGTAAATTATCAGTACTTTATTTCAAACATTAGCTTCAATCTGTTTTTAGCCCCGACTGAATTAATCACTAATTGAAAATAAAAACGTGTTATACAAATGAGTTATCATTCTTCTCATAGAGATAAACATCAGTTGTTTGCAGTAATTTCTTTTATTTACTTTAAACTTCAGATAATTGATTAATGAATAATGGCATCAATAAGTCTTGTTTGAAATTCCTTAAGACATGAATAAGAAATGCATTAATAACATAAAATTATTTGCTAATCAAGTTTTTCAAGAATTACTTCAAATAAATTCTTTCTTTTAAACTAAATTTTTTATAAGAAATAAGTAATAAATTTAAATAAAATATTGAAAGAAAGCAATTTTATAAATTAATTATTGAAAATTCTCTTAAGATTTAGTATTATGCTTAAGGTGTGGCTTTAGTAATCTCTCTTATGTAAATCTCATGAAAAACCCCTACAATAAAAATAATATATTTAATGTGCATTCCTTTATCAGAAGGGTAGTATATATTTGAACTTTGCAAACAAAAAAGTGAAGTCAATTTTTTTAAGCAAAACTAGTGAACTAAACTCGACTCAGCTCAACAAAACTTAACTAAACTCGACTCAGCTCAACTAAACTCAACTAAACTCGACTCAGCTCAGCTAAACTCGACTCAGCTCGACTCAGCTCAACTAAACTCAACTTAACTCTCGTTAACTGAGATCTGCAGACTAAAGGTACTAACTTTTTAATATTGATTATTATTATTGTTGTATATTCAAGAAAAGGGGGAGTTGTTGATCAACTTTGATGAACGTGATTTAAATCTTTAATAATTTTCAATTTGTTGTTGCAAAAGGTTATTGCACTTGTTTCTCAGCTTTCAAGATGTGCTTCAAATGAGCTTCAAATAGGTAATAATCTTAACTAAAATGCAATTTTCTCAATCTATCCATTTTTGTAGCACAAGGTCAACAAATTTAATTTTATTGTATTTGAACGCAAATTCTGAAATCAAGCTTTTATTATATCTGTCATGTAATGTCTCTGGAGTTTGAAAACCAATTCTTATATTTGGCTAAAATTAAGTGTTGACATTGGTCTTGGCTCATAAAATAGCAGAAATCTTTTCTAAAATCTCGACATTAACAGCATCATAAACCAGTTTAGAGACATTTCCTGTCTAATTGCCAGATGAAAATATAAGATGACTAGAAATACTCGCACGCTATCTGAGCAAAGCATCCATTATGAGCAGTATCTTCTCAGTCTCATTAGGAATCAGAACCAAACCTTTATCTTAAATAAGATGAGAGTTTGATTAAAACGCCTCACTTGGAAGGAGTAAACCCTCATCAAAGTCATAACAAAAATACATTATTCTAAACTAACTCTTAAGTGTATAATAACTTTCTTTCCTTTCCTGTTTCACGATTTTATAAATACTTGTATTTAAATTAAGTTTCGCAGGGATTGGAATTAAGTATTGGAAGTCACCTCTTATACGGCATTGACATTGAAAAACATTAAATAAGAATAAATAAGAACGACTGGATCTCAGCTTAAACTATCATTTTACTGAGCGAACTGTTCACTTCCTCAATTACTAGCACTTGCACTAAAGTTTATCGAATAACTGTTTCGCTAAAATAAGCATAAGATAGTGAATCTCAATATTTTCTTTATAAATGACAAACCAGTCATACTCTACTAATTCAAGTAATATTTATTTCAAATTAAGCAGTACAAGCATGAGACAGAACTCATCACTGTATAGCAAATCAATTAAATGAATATTTTGTAGATAACGATATTTTGCGTATACTTAAGGCATAATATAAATAATGGTTAAGTAATATTAAAAACACCTACAATCCAATCATTTACAATAATGGTTGATCGTTAAATCAGACATCATCTTAACTATGAAACTCCCATTTATGTAATTTTGCAGCCTTTCGTTCCTTAGGCTAATATAACGGTGAATCTGAGGTTAACAAATTACCCTTTCTCTCGCCTTTACATCTGCTCTCAACTCAACAAAACCTACGCAAAAAGCATTTAACATACTGACGGTATCAGCTTTACTTGCATTCATTATCCTTGTTCTTAGTTTTTATACTGTGCCCTCTTTTCCATTTTAATAAAGAAGCAGAAAATTTTGCACAGATAGATAGTATGTAGTAGTCCTTCACTATTTTAATACATGTTTAAACTTATCAAAAGTAAGCCTTTAACGGTTGTATAAAGTAATGTAAAAATAGTGTCTCCTTTTTGTACTCAATATTCAATGCAATCAAAATAATCAAAACGTTATTTGCATTTTTAATATCAATGTATATGTATTTATATCCAGATTTGTGCTTAAAATTAAAACTGAAACATTTTAAATGCATTCTCTAAGCTTTTTAATTATAATTAATGAAAACTTTAATAGTCATAAACAATTTTCTCGATATTTGCTAAGAGTTTACAACAAATTTCCTTTTGTTTGCGTGACATGACTGGTGTTTTGCGCAATTTCTCTTTCACTAATCTAACTATTATAGCAGTATTTCATTGAAAGTCATGTAAAACCCCATAAAAGGAAAACTCGCTTCACCCAAAACAGCGTATCGTTTGTTTATTTATTGGTATTTTGTGCAAAAATGATAAATTATAGTAAATTTGAGTCTTAAAAGTAAAGAGTCGTCAAATCAAGTCATATGAATATAAATACCTAATTAATAATGATTTCGATTGACTGCAACCTATTCATGTATGTCTGTTACAAATTTAATACAAACTTCTGATACAAGTGTTTCGAAATGCTATGAGTTATGAAAAGGAGAAAACTTGTTACGAATGGCTTATTAATTGTATGTCTGAAATAATGACTTCAATCAAAAGTATGATAATAATAAAGAGCACAGTAATAATAACTATAATGTTTGAGTTTTTGCTAATATAAGTTTTATGGTTTACAGTTAAACCAGCATTCCCTTTGTCATTGATGACATTTCCTGGTCTTTAAGCTCGTTATTTGAGAAAATAAAATCATATATCAATAAATATATGATTTGCGGGTATGCTATTATTGCTAATAGCAATCTCTTATATTTATATAAATCCCAACGTCATCTTATGATTACTTTTACTCATAGTTTACTTGTTTATTTATTCAGATTGATCTCACGCTAGTTTTGAGTCCTTAATAATTCAAATATTTCCAATCTTTCATTGTAGCCAATAATGACTTCACTAAAAGATTAGAAGATCTGAAAGATTGATGAACAGAATCCTACGCTTATATTAATTCTTTAAAATGTATGAAATGAAAATCCCAAATACTTCCCTTTCCCTTCATTCCATTCATCATAAAAGTCAAGAATTGTAATAAATAAGGAGCAGAATGAAAAAACTGGTAAACAAAATACTGAATATTTAGTGCCTTATTATAGTCTCTTTGCAAACGGCAATTAATAGAATCTTAAAGTTTTAAAAGTTTTATTAATTTGTAATAAACTTTTAGATGACATTTGATTTATTGAGTATTATATTTATTTTTTTTTTGAGTACTGGTAATCATTGTATTGATATAAAAAATAACTCTTTAGAAAATGGAGAAAATCTGATTGTCTTCAGAGAAAAATTAATTTTAAAAATTCTAAAAGAAAAAGACTGAATAATAATCTGTTACTACTGTTTAGAATAACAATACAAGAATACTTTAAAAGCATTATTTAAAAGTCAATTATTCTTATCATAAAACAAATCAATGAATCGAATGATTTATTGAATCGTTTGAATCATTTTGGCTCAAACTTTGGATAGTTTTCGATAATAAATGTAAAAGAAAGTGGAGAAATATCTGGGAAACAATGTTTTCTATATTGCTTTAAGCGCTAAATTTACAAACAAAACAATAGAACAAAACACTAGAATTTTGGGCTATTAAGCATTTATGATAAGTGCTTGAGTATAGGCTGTATTAAAGACAATAAGGATTTGTTTTTTAGCTTTTCAATAAAATACAATAAATAGTTATCTTTTATTAAAAGATTAATATCAGTGGAACACAAGATTAGCCACTTTTTGAGATGTCATTGCGCTTCAGACGAACGAAAGCACAAAGTTTGTGTAACTTTTCAGTGCTGGCACTCATTCATTACCCAATATTACACTAAATAATCTCATATTTGATTCTAATTGACAAAAAACGAAAGTTTTCAAAAAGGACGATAACCTCTTTACACTATTTAATATAATTGAATTATTGAATGCTCGAAAATTTTTTAACAGCATTTATATTTCACGTTTCATTTCTATTGAATTTTCCTGAACTTTTTGTATGAAAAGTACAGATTCGTATTTATAAAAAGTTTTCTTCTACTGATATAATAACTATCAAAGTTTTGGGCGATTCCAAGAAAAGTTATTCCAAAGAAAACCATTCATTCATTAACTATTATTAGTAATGTTGTCCATAGGCTCAGCTCCGGCACTAGGTTTTAAGTCTAGGCTCAAGCTCAGACTGTAGGTTTCGAGCCTAGGCTCAGCCTAACGAGCCTGTAGACAAATCTTTACTTAAATTCGCTATAAATTACTATTTTGCTTCATAGTGTTTGAGTTTATTATTTTGAGTGTAGGCTCAGTCTCAGGCTCTAAGCATTTCGAGCCTATGGACATCACTAATTATTACGCAGAAGAGCGCCGGATGTTAGTTAATTATGTTCTGAATTGCACGTGTTATACAAGTTAAAAAATATTTTTTTATATATATAAAAAAAGATGTGACTCACCCAAAGTGAAAATAATTTGATCACAGCCTCCATTTACTTGTAATATGTTATTATGGCGTTGACTGTAATAAAAGAAAACAAAAAATGCATTTAAATTATGGTGAGAAGAAAAAGTGGACTAAAGGAGTAAAATAGGTCAGCGTTTGCGGTCTATCTCAAGGTGACATAATTGCATTCAAAGAGACTCAACTCAATACTGGATCACCGTTTAAAAGAAACCTATGCTATATTTTGAATGCTGACTGCGTTCAGTGAATGGCATAAATAAATTAATAAAAATGTAAGATTTAAAGAATTGATTGGGTTATTATTGGTATTAGAAGAGAAGCGCAGAGTTTTTCCAATTTTGAAATAACGGCAGATGTTTTTCTCAATGAGAGAATATTTAATTTTGATTGTTCACAATTATCACTGCCTCACCGGAAGTGGTTGGATGTTGTCTACGCTCGTGATGGAACGATTATAATAAATAGCTGAGCCTTGGATTCATCTAACACTAAAGTCTCGATAAAAGCTTTTATTTTATGGCTTCATATTTAGATAAATTTGACGAAACATGTCAGGCGTCTGGTTAGTAGTCTTAACACACTTTTTAGTTTTAAGACAAGCTCAAGACAAAACTCTTAATACAGTTATAAAATTTAATAGAAGAGTACTAAAGCCCACAACATATGTAAAGCTACGTCATTCATCTGACACATATAGCTTGAGATATAAATTTTTAAAACATCCCACACCGAAACTGATTTCCTTTTAGAGCAATAACTTGAAACTTGAAGGAACAACTCTGAACAACTTTCATGTAACGCATGTTTAATACTAACTATTGATGCAATACTAACTGCAACACAATAGAAAAGTTTAAATAATAGATAAACAAAATGCTAAATATTCTATCTTTAAAATAGTGTAGCTTTCAATGGGTTTTCACTGTTGATATTCAATATTTATTACTTATATGGAACATATTTTGAAATTATATTCTTATAACATATTAAGTTTCAATCGAAGAACAAATAATAAATATTAACATAGGATTTAAAAGAAGGAAACATAAGCATTAAGTAAAATTGAAAAAGGAGCACTTACCTAGATTTATAAGCGGCGAGTGAAGGGTGTGTATATGTATTTGATATATGAACTAATGCTGTACGGGATAATGTGATGTCCTCTTTTCCACTATAAGTTAATATACTTTTTCCAAACAAACCGTACTAAACAACTACAACAGACCAACAATGTGTTGCCTCACATACGTGAATAGTGTGGAGTGAATTTTGAGTAATTTACTTTTGGAGCGATGCACCGCTACCTGCGACTCGACTCGATAACTTTGCTCGACTCCCACCTGAGTTTCGGAGTTTCGTTTTTTAGCGAAGTTTTCTTCGCTCCGCCTTCCAAAACAAGTTTGTTAGATGACCTCAACCAGGGTCGGTCGTCAGCTATTTTTTGTATACACTTTTACATCATTTTCTTTGCTGTAACTTCTAACCAGATTACATAACTTATTATTACAATTGATCTCACATTTGATGCTTACTTTTTTAATCTCTTCAAATACCTTAAGGATAAACACTCCACAACTCCTATACCGGCAATTCCCATCTCAAGAGATGGTCAGTCAAACCACTCCTGTTCTTCTATAACCTCTAGAGAAATATCTTAAACCATTATTTCAGTTATGACCGTAAATATCATCAAAATAAGCAAAAAGAGATAGAAAACATTGATAGCATTAACACTATTATTAGTCAGCAGTGCGATGCGATTCAGTTCGTTCACATGTTGGTTGAGTTTTTTAGACTTCAAAATGAATCCTTTCTATCCCCCAATGAAAGTAAAAGAATGCTTCACTTTCATATGTACTTCTATATGTACTTCTATATGTACTTCTTTTATGGTTTGCGATTTTGTCATTCAGGTGCAAAAGGATAATATGCCGCAGACTTGACTTACTCATGCATTCTCTTTATATTGTAAGCTATTAAGGATAAGTTAGTGTAAATTAACTCTTGCATTCAATGCCAATTTTCTAATAGATGCTATTTAGGTGTATCTCCATCTACAGTTCTATCAATCTCTATGGCTTTGTTATGAAATTCAAATATCTATTTCTACTCTAATCCAATGCTGCATTAGATCTAATGCACTACAAGTCGTGCAAATTACGATTCTTTTATGGCATGCAATCTGTAATCTGGGCTGGGATTTGCTGTCACAATGATGTGATATTAAAAAATTCTGGTGAGAGTGATTCCTGTGATGAAGGAAACAAAGTGATGGACCAATAGATAGTAAGTTATTTGGAATGCCTGCTGCGAGAATACCTTTATCAAACTTGTATCCCTTACATTCCAAAATATAATATGACTCTAACCTTTATCCAACTTTAAATACTTGCATCTGATTTAAGTACTTGACTATAAAATTGAACATCTTCTGCGGGACCGCTTCGAAAAATTACTATCATTTGAAAACTGGAAGATTTAAAAAACTAGATTAAAGGCCACACGCGAGGAGTGAGGATTATAGTGTATTTACTATCAACGGGTTATGCCGAATGGGGTGCAATAACCGCTAATATTCCTTGTCAACTCTAGATTTCTCCATTCACTTCTGGTGTCTGTGGTGTCGCTCTTTATCATTGATCATCAGTTAACTCCATCATTAGAGTTAAACCAAAACTTGTTTGATATCTCAGTAAAACCGATTTCCAAATTCAATCCCAGGACTTTTCACTTCAGTTACTCTTACCTTTACTTCACTTTATTGATGTCAGAGTCAAGTTTTTTTCGTAAACAATTTTATACTACTCTGACTCTATTTTTATAGATTATTCCATTTCATTCAAAAGTGTAATTTATGCGATTCTTTAGATTGAAAAAGTTGTAAATTTTGTTTTATATTTAACAAATTTTTTAAAATTCCAGTATTCTTAATATGCTTTTCACATAATTATTTGTAGAGTTACTGATTCTTATTTTTCTATGCAATCTTCAAACTAGTGTTGAATCAGTTGTTAGAACGAGAACGAGAGCGAAATTTAAAAATTGGAACTGAACAACACTACTTCAAACAAATTCTAACTTTTACTTGTAGTCGAATTCATAAGAATATTTTGGCAATTTATATAAAGTACAAATTTTTGAAATTGCTCATTAATGTTGATTATAGCCTTGCTATAAAAAGTCAAAAGTTTCGATTTATTCAATATTTGCCACATCTCTAATTACTATACTTATACACGTAATACTCAATATAATTACGGTATTTCATGAGATACAAATACCGGTATAAAACCTGCTGATGATATTTGCTTGATTTGAATGCAGTTCAATCAATAATTATCATTTCATTAATCAGAAGGCATTATAAAATAATATGTTTCCAAATCATATTTGATTGTGATTTTCGTTTAAATTTGAAAATAATTATAAGAAAAGATTCGCAACAATTAGATCTATTTTGGCAGTAATTACCAAAAAAGGTATAATACTATATCTGTATTATATGATGTATAAAATTAAATTTAATATTTTTCATTCTCTTAGTGTATTAAAAGATATAATTTTGCAAAATCCAAACCAATGGAATGCAAGATTATCTGTTATGATCTGCATTATGTTCACATTCATGGATTTAATCTAGAATTCAAAATTTTAATCTAAAAAGTTATCAACAAAACATTTAGCATTCTTTACCATAAAGGTCTACAATTTATTGCTCAAAACAAAAGAAATTGAATTTCTATCAAAAGAATCTCTTATGCCCTGAAAAAAAATAAAGAATGAATATTCTTCATGCAGACAAATTTCAATGCACATCACATTAATATCTTAAATACCTTACTTATGGTTAAGAAGGAATTAATGAACTAAAAATGTTAAAAACCAGTTATTTATGAAAATATATTTTATTAATTCATAATATTATGAAAAATTGAGATTTGGTCATAAACTTAAATAATAAATACTTTTATCATCTATCAGGTACTGCACAATGAAAGTGCATTATTTCAATAAGATGTGAGATCAAGATCATCCATAACAGGATGACAAGTGTGACCATTTACTTCAGATTTCAAATCATAGGTTGACACTATTCAAACATAAGTTACAATATATTGCAATATACGGTATATTTATATATTATCGATACTGTAGACTCTTATTGACTAAATTTTATATTGGCTATTGAAAGAGATTCAGATAATTCAGTCTAATTGTAACTAAAGGTATGTATTTAAAAATTGAAGTTTACTTTTTAAAGATTTTTATCTCTGGAAATATTTTGAAAAAATATTATTTTTCAGAAATTTTTAATGATATGCAAAAAATAAGTATTATTTAGCCTTAATCTCTCAGTTCAAGCAAATTCTCGATTCTGTAAAAGTGAGATAGAGCCTCGATGTGCGATTGTGACGCCTGATGCGTGAGGTGGTCACCCGGTTACAGACATATTTAATCATTTAAAGTCTATACACCTGTAATAATAAAAGTAAAATCTCAAACTTTTTCATCTGCAGTTCATTTTTAATGTAACTTTAAATTTATTTATTTGCAAATACTCTTATCGTGTACTTAAATATGACTTAAGAAAACATTTTATTCACATTTACTTTTCTATAAATTAGATTTTGAAAAATTTCACATTTATCAGTCACTGACCATCGTTGTGGTTGTCATGAGATTATAATTTAGGAAAGGGTTAAGTTTCAAATTTATTTAATATATTATTATACAAGTATTTATTACGGGTATGAATGCTATGCATAAGGAAATGAGTTTTTAAGCAGATCATCAAATAATCTAATATAAAGTCTTCAGCTTAAATATGAGTATAAATAACATTTTGGATAAAAATTGGCGACATTTCGGCTGTAATATTGAAGTCTATCTGAATAGACTTTCAATAGCACTACAACTATAGGTAAAAATGTATAAATTCAAAAATAATAGAAATAGAGTTTGTTCAAGAGTACAAAATATTGTGTCAAATCAAATGTGAAAATTAGTAAAATTAAACTAAATTCGAGAGCTTTCGGACCACTTCCTAACCTCATCAA
>JAQGAM010000114.1:0-17215 GCA_034697665.1 Nanhermannia comitalis
GGGGTATTTTTAACATTAGTTGAATCCAATGTTAACCAAAATTGACCAAAATTTTGATTCACTATATCAAGGATTCACTATAAAGGGGTTCACTATAACGGGGTACTACTGTATAAATAATTGCAAAACACACTACCGTTAGCTCTCGCAAACATAATAAATACTCCATAAGATTTGTAATCAATAGCTTTGGTGATGAACAATATAATGTTTATGATGATAAATAAAGTAAGAAATATAACACTTGTGCTGTTATTTCTAATGTAAGTCCATTTGAGTTTATGGAAAAACCAACTCTTCTTAACAATTGGCTGAGGCAGTGGTGGCGGTAGAAGCCATCGCTCGACACTTAGTGATATATTCTCTATCAAACCGGGATGTCTCGAAAGCTGTGCTCTCAGTTTTTCGTAAGTAATAGTTCCTGTTTTATCTGTATCGGCGTCAGACAGTAGTATTGTTGTCAAGACATTCACCTGTTCATCAGTGAATGTGAGCCCATTCTCAAACATACAGCTACGCATCACATTCATTAACTCGTCATGACTTATATTCCCATCACCTGAAAGGCATTTTTATAATCAATAATAATTAATTGAATTTGATTTTTGTCTGAAAAATGTTAATAATATGTCAAAAAGTTAAGTCATGAACTTATATTCAATTTATTGCTTACGTTAAGGCTATTAATAAAGCTATTAAGTCATTAAAAAGGTTTATTAAACAAATTTTTTATGGACAATGGGATGACAACTAATTAAGAGTTCTTTTCTGTTGTGAGTATTTTGAACGCATTTTTGTTTAAATAATACTTTCTATAGATATTTGAAGTGAAATGTTTTTTGAAATAGTTTTACTTTTTATGCTATACTATTATACTATTAGTTATACTATTAGTTATAGCTAATAGTTATACTATTAAAAGAAATTCTTTACTGAAATAAGTCTGAAAGAACTATCAAATTAATTTATTAATTATATAAATGTAAAAAAGTTGAAGTATTAATGGTTCTGATATCTAATAAATCTGATGCCGTTTCAAATATCATTCAAATTGAAAGTCATATAAATTTAGTGTCAAAGTTATAATTTATTTACCGTCAATGTCGTAAATTTCAAAAAGCCATTTCAACTTTTCTTCAGGTGGTTTACCAACGATTGACCGAATGGATGACATAAACTCTTCTTTTGAGACAGTATTAGACCCATCTTTATCAAAAATCTTGAAAATACGCTCTACAAAAAATGGCTAAACATATAAAAATTTAAATTAGCTTAAAATTATTCAATAAAAGATTTAATCGATAGGTTTAATAAAGTTCTCAGATTAATAGTGTTAAAAAAATTCAAGAATCTGTTTAAAAAATAAAGTTCTCAAAATTTGGATGACATTCAATACTGATAAAGAATTTTATTATTGTTCCTATTTGCTTGAAATGATAGCAAAGTTAAGTTACATAACACCTTACATTATCGGCTCTTTCAGTCTGCTTTTAGTACGAGCCTTAATATTCAATAAGCAGTTGGCGAAGAGGAATATTGAGAGTTCTTAAGAGTTATCAAGAGCTTGGGTTCTCAAAAATTGTCATCGGAACCGTGGCTTTGAGTTTGATCTCTAAATGTGGTGCACTATAAGAGGACCAGTCCGTCTATTGGTTAAACATATGTACAATTACTTTATCTGCAAATCAATTTCTGGAGGAATCAATACGCTTATGAATTCTAAAAGCGCTGGTTTTTGAGCTCATTGCGAATATTATTTGGGAGCTTAAAAGGTTTATATTATAACTTTATATTCTGTATATTCTCGATTCTCTAATATTTTTAAGTATGAAGTTCTGTTATAATCTGAAAGTGATGTTTAATAGCAAAAAAACTTTTTATTCACTTCATGTTTTTTTAATTAATGTAATGCTGTAAAAAAGAAAATTTCTTGTTTTTTAGCAGAACTAATCTCTTGAGAAAATTTTTAGAAATGCTGCTAAATATTTTGTTTTCTGCAACACTAAAATTATATAAATTACCTGAAATTGCACGGTTATCATCAAAATTGTAATCTTGCAAAAATATTAATTTAATTCATTAAATTTTGTTATTTCCTTACATTGACACCAAATTTTCAGAGATGTTTTAAAGATATTGGTTTTATTTGTTTTTTATAAGACTCTTACCATTATAATGTAAAAGACTTGTTCATATATCAACAGGACTATACTGTAAGAGTTTGCAATTGAGCTTATGCATTATGTTGATAAAACATCTATCTTTCATACTTTTTGCTCTTATAATTCTATCTATTTCTTGTAATTACATTAAAATGAATAGAGTTCTGGTCAGTAACTGTTATATATGTTGGCCTCTGTAATATTGATTGTTAATTAAAAACTCCATTCATTTAAATTAATATACCGGTAACAAAATAAAACATGAAAATGATACTAACTTACGAATTAGTATTACAGTTACTGTTAGCAAATGTCCTTTTCAATTGTCTATGAAAGTCTCTATTATAAGTCGATCATTATATCGACAATTTTTTAATGTTTTATTGACTTTTCCATAGACTTTCATTGGGAATACTTACACAAAATAAGATGAGCCTTATTTACAACAATACCTTGAAACAGAAGTTAATACCGTACAGGAAGTAGGGGTAGTATTAATCAAAATAAAAATTTATAAAAAAACTGATAAGCCTTTTCTTATACCTTTCCATCTCTGTCTCTATATATTTCTTTTTTTGCTTTGATGTATAAAATGCTAATAAATTTAGTAACAAAAAAAGTTACAGACATTGCAAAAACTTCTAATCCTGTAAACGTCCTATATATAAATTAAAGATAGGATTCTGAATGCTCCAATGTATAGTAGAACAATAGTGAATGAGTCTTAGTTTCAACAATAAGGGACAATTCGTGGTTTATAAATGGAATTAGTGTACAGAGAATTTTTTTTATAAAAATAGTGAGGATTTAAAGATTGTTTTTAAGTATTTTTGCTGCAAATAGTTTTAAAGTAATTTAGTTAACTATTAAATCTAGTAATAATGTTTTCACTGTAAGAAATATAGACTTATGCTAATATAGTAATTGTTGTTATTATTGTAATTTTAAAATGCATTTCAATAAAGTGATGGGAGAATTAGATAAATTAATTTTGTCCTCAGTTTTTTTTCTATAATCTGCATTTCTCAAGCTCTTTATCCAAAAATTGTTCGGTAAACCTTAGATTTGAACGCTTATTTAGAAACTATGGCCTTATCTTTATGCGAATGTCCACTTTTTCAATTATGTACTTCAAAATTGTACATATTTTACTGCAGTAGTAATAATATTATTGAATATCAGATCAAAGGATTCATTTAAAGTGATTATAGATAACATATTTTCTTGAAAAATTGGGAATTTTTAATCACTCAAAAAGAGGTCAATGATTCAAATTTTCTTAAATTTGTTCAGAAATAAATACCAAAAATGACAAATGTCTTTCTTCAGCAAATCAAAAATCGCTAACAATTTTTTGTGGATTATTTTAAACATTTCAAAGAGTTATTTATGTAAACCCTTATATTTAAAGGATTAATAAATGCAATTAATCTTTAAAATATCCACAAATTCTGACCAATAATTTATTTCTCACTTTTTAAGAGTTCATTAACTATAAAATGATTCATTTAATATCATACTCTATATCGCTCTATATAAGTACTGTATAAGTACTGTATATTATAAACTTATTTAAAGTTTTATTATGTGCCTCAACTACAGTATTATATAACAAAGTAATTAAAAAAATTTATAACTTAATCATTAGAGACCAACTCTATATTTTCATTAATTGAGTGGAACTTCAAAACAAACTTATAGTTTATAATTACAGTATTAAAGTATATCTTTTATAGTTATATAACATAACTTATATCTGTATTGGTTTTGTCGGTTTTGCCGCACAATTAAAAAACTGAAAAACGAGTTTCGTTTGAAAGCATAGTTTGTTAAAAATGCTAAATAATAATAGCTCTAAGTTTTGCTCTTCTCTGCCCACAAGACGTTTAGTTCATTAATTTACTGTAAATCTGATATTAATTGTTAACAATTAACAAAGATCTGAATATTTTACAGAAAACCTTTTTAAGGCACTTAAAAGCTCACTAATTAATGGCTTTAAATCCTGAGAAAAATTGTTGCTTACATTCTTTGACTTAACAATTTGCTCGAACTGTTGAAAAGTAATATCACTATTGTATCCAATTTGATGAAAAATATTTTCTAATCTTCGAAATGATTCTTCATTCTGTGTCCGTTCAATAGTCCTGCAAAGTATTGAGAGTTTATTAAATACAAACAGTTGGAACACATTTTTAGTTAACATTAATTGATAAACTTGTGATTTATAACATGCATAATAAAAATTAGACATTAATTTTATTGTTTGATTTAAAAAAACTTATTTATTAAGGCAAATGAAGGCGTTATCCTAATAAATATTGTTTTTAGTTTGTAATAAACTATAAACATGTCTTGTTTTATAAGTTAATTGTTATTTTACAGTAAATTATGTCTTATTGTTAACTAATTATTAAGAGCATGAGAGATAAAACTAAATTAAACCATAAATTTTTAATTGATAAATAAATCTGACGCTCACTACCGATAGGTTTAAATAAATTATTTGAGTTAATTAGTAAAAAGAGTACTTAAATTACTTCTTAATGATAATAAAAGCTATTAAACTGATATCTTATTCTATTTATCAAAATAGTTAACAATAATTAGCCTATACTTCAATTAAAGTAATATATTCTCTAATAAATTCTTACAGAATTTTATTTTTAAAACTTTTTCTTATATTAAAAGTAGTATTCATTTATTCAAAGAAATAGCACAGATTGGCTGTAAAAATATAAGTAATAATTTTTAAAATTATTGCGAAGTATTTTAATTGATTTGTCATAATTAAAGTCAAGATTGAATGTACTTTTAATGATATAAATTAGTGTAAGAAAGCGATACCTATAAGAGGAAAATTATACGCAAACTGCTCGTGAAGTTTATAAATAACATCTTTTGATACATTAAGAAATAGGTATTTGATTAATAGAAAAAGTTTGTTTCCTCTTGAATGACAACAATTTTAATGACTTAATTCAATTAATAAATCACTCAGACTATACTTTAGGCACATTTGGTGATCATTAATGTGAGCGAAATTTCAAATAAGACTGCATTAAAAATAATTAAAACCCAAACATCATTTGAAAGTTAAACTTAAGCCTCAGTTATCTCATGTCTCATCTGAACTGTATTCAAAGATTTGAAAAGTTATTTATAAAGTTTATTTATTTTGAATATTCCAATAATACATGCATTAAATATATAGCGAAAACTCTTGAATAGAAATCTGGTGAAAATAAATTTTTCAAAAAACTAATAAAATATATGAGACTTACTTCGCGTCATTCAAATTTGCGATAAAATCCATTGCATATTAATTCAAATTTTGAACTTATAATTAGACTCTGAAATGATTTATATATTTTCCAATTGATAAGAAAGCACTTCTTCATTAAAGGGTAGAATTTTGCAAATTTCCTATAAGTTTATGCACTTATAAGCTGATAACTATAGCGCAGAAATATTATGATTCGTTGCCTATAATAAAAGAAATAAACAATATTATAATGAATGGGTTGAAAAAATTCTTAGTCAAAAAATATAAATAAAGGCAAATAAGTAATAAAAATAATTGCTATACAAAAACCAATTAACGGTTAAATAGGTGGTGATGTTATTGAAATTAGGGCTGAAAACTGAATGCAATTTCCTCATTGAATAAAATAATTTGAGTTATAATTGATCACCGATTATGACTCACATCTTGTTTGACACTCAATAAGATTTAACCAAATTGTTAGATCTTATTCAAAATGTAAATACATTTTTCAATAATGTTTAATATTATGCAAATATTTATGTTTATGTAAATTGGTTTTCAATGTTGAGATTGTGATCAAGAGTGAAAACATTATTTCAATTAAAATTTTTTTAATTCAAGTTTTTAAATTGCAATTTTTGCTACCGTTAGCTTAGTTTAAAGATTTTCTACCTATAAATGTCATAATAATAATTCTATTCACCTATCAATACAAATAGCTATCAAATTTATATTGTATTATAATTTATTTTGTTAATCAAATATCTATATCATAAGTAAAATAACTTTTTTGTAACCTTCCTTTTACAGTACAGTAGCAACAAATGAACTATTTCTGAAAACATTATTATTTTGGTTAATTTGAGTTTGACTTGAGGGCAATCACGCTTTTGTTATTATTACGAGAGGCGATAACTTTTATTATATAATAATAATTTATTAATTTGTAAGAAAAATTTAATCCGAGTTTTAATTTTTATCAAAAAAAATGTAAGAAAATGCAAATGATTTAAACTTTTTTTTGAATTTCATATTTTTAACACTGAAACTAATGTGAGTGAATGGGAATTTATTTTCTGTAAAATCTTTAATAAAAGAGCAAATTATACAACTTATATACATTTTTGTATTGTAAAAATTATAGTATTTTCCATTAAAAACCTCTATTATGTAAAAAAGTCATTAGTAAAGGCTTATTATTGTTCAATAGCATTCATTTGATTCTCTACTCTTTTCACACTTCCTTCAACTCCTTTTCTTAATTAAAAATTTAAAAAACTAACGATAGAAAAGAAACCTTAACTAATTAAAGTCTAATCAATAACTTATTCTAAAGTTAATTAATTGAATGATTATCAATGTTTATAATTTATTGATTCATTAACGAGCGTATGAGTTGCAAATAAATTACATGCATTTCTTCCTAACTATACAGGTATAACATATGCATATCTATACAGGTATAACATATACATACTATAAATACAAGTATTAGATGGCTTTGGAAGGATTTATGGCCACATCATCATTGATACCACAGAAACCTCTATAACCTCTGAAAATAAAATTTTCTAAATAATTATAATTTTAATGCATCAAAAAAGTCTTATTTTTAATAATTAATTATTAGAAAATAAAACAAATTTGAGATTAAGAGCTAATTTCAATGAAATTTAATGAAAAGATTTAACACTTTTTGATAGCCAGACAATCCTTGATCTAATTGTCTTATTCACGTAGTATTGACAATGATTTATCGTTTGCTATAATCAATGTATGTCTCAACTTAAAAGGTGAAAAAATAATCAAATGTTTTTGAGAGTTTTCCACTCGATATAGAGTCAAATTAAGTGAAAATTTTTCTAAAGTAAATACCGAACCGTGGCTTGAATTTGAAGTTGTATTTTATTTTCACGGTTTGTCACTAGAAGTCTAAATGTTTAATTGAAAAATTTAATTAGAGATAACCAAAGAGAGTATTTTCTACTTCTAATTCAATTTAAAATTAAAATAAATCTGTTTGTTCACAGACAGATATATTAAATGCTCAAACTTGTTGATTATGTGTCGGCATTTGATTATTAGGTTGAAGTCAACTCAAGTCATACTCTCTAAAAAAATATTAGAGATTTTTAACAACTTGAAGGAATTTAAATTGATATTAGTTTAGTTCACGAAATGTCTATAAAATTTCGTTTAGTTAATAAAAATCTCAAAATTATGCTATAAATAACTTTGCAGTCAATAATGTGGTAACCGTGTAGTCCGTAAGTATATTCCAAACTTTTGGAAAATCTTTCTCAATGTTTATTAACTTGTAATTAAGTGCAGAATAATTTATGACCGACAAAGTCAAAGTATATCAGCGCCAGAATTCGTGAATTGTAAGTTAATTCACTATCAAAATGTATAATATAATAATATTCTTATAGTTATTACTGTAATTATAGCTGAAATTATGTCTCCAGCAGTTGTGGGGCTGCGGTTGCACTTTCATAGAATTTTAGATCTTGTTTATAAGTATGAGTCTTAAAGAATAGCATTTTCTCTAAATTATGTAAGAGATGGGTAAACAGATGATAGTCTTTAATCTTTTAAAACAAGCGAAAGAATTTGAATCAAAGTTAGAGAATATTTTGAGATTTATGGTTTAATTAGAGAGCAATTCATAATTAAGGCATTGCTTATAGCATTTATATTTCATGCAGGAAATTATCACAAACAGAAGTCCTGACTACTGGTTGGAAAGATCACTTAAAGGTCGTTAACTGATTAGACCACCAAAGAAGCTCTTCAAGTCTTTAATAATTCAAAGTTGTGCTGATTTTCTTTTTACTTTGCATGCATTGTGAATATCATGTTTCTCTTGATTTTATTGTTTTATAACAAAAAATTAGTTATTAACTCGTGTCTCATATAGCTATACTAGTAATTAAGGTATAACCAGCACAAAAAATAATTGGGAACCAAATTTTTCTTGTCTTAAATTTTCGACGTATCTTTAAAAAAATTCTGCTATAAATTAATTATTTTTATCACAAGTTAAACTAAAATTACAATTTTTGAAATTATTTCTTCATTAAGAAACATATTTATAGACACGGCCATAACCAAAGGTTTTGTTTGAGGGCTTGACTTAATTAAAGTTTCAGAAATTTTAATTTTAATTCAGTTTATTTAAAAGCTTAGGATTTTTAAAATTAAATACTTTCTCGACCTTAAATCACTACAATATTATTTTCACTCATTTATGAAATCCTAAATTTTTTTAAACATTGAGCCACACCTGACTCAAAAAATTTTTTAACAGCACTGTAAAAACTTTTTTTGTAGTCTGTCTGTAGATTTTAATCACCAAAAAATGAGATATCAAAAAGTTGATATCTTCTCAATTCATTTTAACACAAATCTTAGTGCATTTAATGATCTTTTAAACCTATTTAATAATTAATCACTTCTAATATCTGAAACTTAATGAGAAATTAATCATTTATTAAACTTATCATCTGATTAATAAAATTTTTCATTTGATATTAAAGCGCTCTGTTATACAAGTTTATAATTTATAGGTATGTCTGTTAAAACATATCTATAGAGCTTTTATGAGTTAATTATTAGCAATTGAAATATATCATTGATCACAATAGTGCTTAAAATTGAATTATTTTTAGATGTTTTAAATGCATTTTTTCCTAATCCTAATCCTAGTCCCTAATCCTTTTCGTTCGAATAAAATATGATTATTTAATTGTATAATTAATTATATAAACGAATTTTGAAAGATTATCTCAAAAAATCCTTAAAAAAAGTATTTATTTTATTAAATATGCAAAAGATGAAAAAATAGCTGAAAAGATTCTCAATCAAAATGATATAAATTCGAGACCAATCTTAATAATAAATTATAAGATTTATATATACAGGGAATTAATCAAAATTTGAAACTTCTAGGTAAAAAAAATTTTAAATAATTTAAATGAAAAAACATTTATGAGATTACTGTAAGTTATAACGTGATAGCATATTACAAAAAATAACTGCTTTAGTATTAATAATTCATTAATCAGAAATGCTATCTTATTGATGTTTAATGGTTTCATAATTAATTATGTTCAGAATTCGTGTGTTGTTTAAGTTTTGTAGCCCCAGAGTTTTTATAGTAGTTTTATTTTGTAACCCAACACATAGACTGATGAACAGACAAAATCGCACGCAAAACACAGAATTACACTTTGTCTCTCCGACTTTCAACACTCCAAATAACTATTTTAATAAACCCGATAAAATATTTAACCCATTTTAATTAATTAACATAAATTACAACTTTATATTTCTGTATAGGGTCTACACAGTGTCCATACACTCGTATAAGAAAAAAATTTAACACTTTTAATGATTTATAATTTTTTTTTGATTTTAATGAAGAAACTCTAAATACGGCACTAATATAAAATTCTGCTCTTTTAGGATGATATGAACTTATTTTATTTCATTTACACAAAAAAGTTTAAATTGAATTTAAAAATAACTTTGAAATTTAGTGAAATAGCAGTAAAGTTTAAATTTATGCCATTTTTAAATACTCTACTAGTTAAACAATTTTTATGGAGACACTCTCCTGATGATGTTCACCTAGCAGAGCTTAAATTAATTTTTCATATGGTTACAACTCTAAAATATTAAATAAAAAAATAATTAATTAGCAAATTTTCAAAATCTTTGAAATACAAATATCACGATTTTTAATAACATATTTATATTCTTTTAAGTGTCAAAACAAGTTTTTGGTTAAATCGGTATTCGATGAGACGAAGTTCTGCCAAAACATACACATAAGTCATTTTATTATATAATTCAAAGTGAAAGGCATGTTGTTTAGCATGACTTAACACTGAGAAAATTTATAGAACTTAAAATTGAATGTAAAAAACCTCAATTCATTAGATTTTGTCAAAATAAATGATTATTTTTATTAGTGTTGAGTACTTTTTCATTTAAATGAAAAGTTTGGGCCAATAACTTATATATATGGCTCTATATGTTTGACTTACATTCTGTTTAATGCAATTTAGTTATATTGAAGAGAATATTAAAACTAATTTTAATAAAACTTTAGAAAAAACTATAAGTAAGGCGAAGGATATGTTAAAAAAGTGGACTCTTTTATGCCTTAATTTATGCAAATATAATTTTAATGATTTTTTCATGTAATAACAGTAAATTATTTAAGAAATAACCCTTCATTCCTCACGAAAGTTGCGCTAGATTATTGAATTCATAAAATTTTTTATTAATTGGCTAAATATTTTTTCCTAATTCTTAATCACGTGTAAACTTGAAATAAATCTAGAATTTTAAAGAATTAATATTCAAATTACGTAAAACAAAAATTTTGTGCATTTTTCAACTTGTTTTATATGTTTTTAAGGTTATCATAGAATTTAACGATTTAAATAAGATTATTGTAAACTAAGATGCAATATATCTATAAATTATATCAATCCTTTCAAACACTGATTTACATCATTAGAATTTGCAATTAAATTGAAAACAGCAAAAAATAATAACAAAATATTTTCCAAAGAGAAAAACAAAAATTTAAGAGCAAAAAAATGTTTGTCAGCTCAATCTCAGAAATAATCTTTATAATGAATATGCGATTATATATGAGTCAAATAATTGTATTTAAATCCAATCAAAAATTTTTCTTATTGTATTCAAAAAGTTCAAGTAATTAATAAATAAATTTTGAAAAAAAAAATTTTAGGCCAAGATTTTAATTAACATTCTGTCAAAATAAAACTTGAAAAAAAACCTTAAATCCAAAACTATTAACTTCAATATTTTTATTTTTATTTTGACAGAAATTGATTTTCATGATAATAAAATTTTTCTAATACTAGTTAAATAGCATTAAATTGTTTTTAAATAGTGATAAAACTAGATTTTTCTCAGCTATTTGTGGATATATTGAAAAAACCTAATCAAACATTTATAACCACCAGTGCTTATGAGATCATTACATTAAATGATTTAAAATGTTTAAAACCCACCGCAGTCTTACGCTTAAGAGCACACCTTTTTTGAATCTTAATTAACGCTTTTTATCATTATGTCATTACTTTTGTTTTGATGAACTTATGAAGAAAATGAATTTACCATAAATTTGAATATTAATGAAATTACTTATCAAATGAGGAAATATGTAATCGATTGCGCTTAAAGCTGTATTCTTAACTATTTTAGTGTCATTTTATTAAATTTGCATTTAATAAAAAGCTTGAATACTGCATGAATTGAACCGATTTCCATAAGAAGGGCCTATGAGTATATACAAAGTGTTATACTTATAGACCCTTCTTATGGAAATGGGTTCAATTAATTAACATAACAATAATAGCATTGCAAAAATAATTTACAAGCTTTAGTTTAACAGATACCTGCTGTACAAGTATTTCTCTCATTTTGATCTTAAAATAAATTGACTCTACTTTGTTAAACTCTAAATTATGACTCTAATTGTTTGTCCAGAGGTAGGAATCGAATATATATTTTAAAATTACTATTTGTGAGCCCACACTCAATAGACCATTGAAGCCAGACTTACAAGTTATGAATTATTTTCAATTAATGTTTATGCAAATCTCTATACAGACATTTATATTATAATTGCCCGTAAGTATTGCAAATCATAATTAATAACAATATAGGTGTTACAAAAAAACATACAAAAATTTACATTATAGTAGAATACAGAGGACTCAGAGATTTTTAATTTTCAAAGAATGTTTTGTAATTTTGCAAAACTCTATATAAATCAACAATTATAGCATTAAATTCTTAACTGAATCAAAATTTGTGCATAATTTGCAATGAAAACAATACAGAGCAGGAAACTAAACATTTTTAAATGTTTCGAATAAATTAAAAAATTTTCAATGAAAGTCAAAAATTATAAAAGAATTAGTTCAACATGTGATGAAAACATATATTGATTAAAGTTATTGTTTGATTAATTTCATTATTTTAATAGAGAAATGTAGGCTAAAGTGTGTGTTTAATACGCTCTTTAACAATACCTTATTATGTCTGTAATAGAGAGCTATTATAGAGAGCTATTATAGAGAGCTATAATAGAGAGCTATTTGTTATAATGAAAATAATTGATTTGAAACTTTCGATGAATATCTTTAGAGGCTTTTCAATGACTTAATTATTGTAAAATATATTGTGTATCAAAATCACAATCACGAAAAGTTATTATATAATACAAAAAGGAATAGAGTTGTAAAGCGTATAATGTAATTGGTGTGTATTTTCAACAGATAAAGCTATAAAATTATCCTTTCAGTTGAGTTTTTATTTAAAAATGCAAATTATTTGAGTTTTAAATAATTTTCTAATTTGTATAACTTATCAGATCTCGACTTATTTTAATACTCCAAATAAGTTTTGGTTTTTAAGATCACGAAAATTTTTATTTAGATTTATAGATTATATCATACAGTAGTATCACATCTTCTGCAATAACTAGATCTGTGAAAAGTATGCAATTATTTACGCTAAATATGCATAAAAAGCACAAAAAACTCATATATCAATATACACATAAATATGTGCATAAAAATTACATAAATTTTCATTTATTATGAAGATAAGAATTTATTCACTGAATTGAAAGATTAATAAATATTTTTTAAGTTATGAAAATTTTAACTTAAATTTATTACAAGGTATAGGTAATGAACATATGATATTTTTTGTTGACATTTGTTGTTGGCAAAGCATTTGCAATAATAAGCTGCAAGTTTTGAATAATAGAAAAATTTAGGCAATAATTAATGTTTTGAGGAAAGTCTTTTAATTAAATACTTTTTAAGAAATGTTTTGAAATATGTAAATACAATGGTTCTGATGTGAATTAGCATATTCCATAATAATACAATGAGGCTCTAGCAAGGTTAAATTGTATTAAAGGCAAAGTAGTTTAAAATGCTTTCAGCTCTATTTTTCAACTGCCATCAACTAAGATTATATGCCGTTTTTATGAATTTCTTTTGCCCGAAAGCCCTTTTCCCGAAAGCCCTTTTCCCGAAAGCCCTTTTCCCGAAAGCCGTTTTTCTGAACTTATTTTCCTCCAATTTCAATAACTACAGTATATGTATTTCAATACCAATTTCTTATATATAAAATTATGCTCAAAGGCTTACAGAATACGTATATAATATAATGAACAAACGAGCTCTATGTTACAAATTTCAGGGAATCAAAATAAATTCGTGAAAACGGGAAGACACCGATATCTAGAGATCACATCAAAAGATTAAATTATTATTACATTTTAAAGTAATTATTTAATGTGATATTTGTTGTCTGGCATCAGTATTAATGCTTGAAATTTGTTGAGATTTTTTAAAACCTAAAAGGATTTGCAATTTAATTATTAGAAAATATATGCTATTATTCAAAAAAATCAAAATATGCGTCTGAAAGTCAGCTTAATTAAAAGATTATTTAATGTTTAGGATAGATTTTTATAATTTATCGTTTATTTGCAAAAAAATATTACAAATAAGTCTAGAAATATAAATTTATTATCGTTGTATCCGTACATAAAAATAACAAATTAATTATTATAAATTAATTGATGGACAACAAATTTTTGCTTAAAGACCTCTTCTAGAAGGTTATTTTGCATATTAAACGACCAATTGTATTAATATACAGATATAACATAGACTTCCCAGCCTTAATAATATAAGCACAAAATTTTTTGATACAATCGCCTTAAACTAGTTAATAAATCTTCAGACTTGACTTCTTGCTTCTTTTCAAGACTTAATATTTGATTGTTTAATATTATACATTATACTTTTGATTGCAATTATTTATGTCAAATTATTTTTATTTTATTGAAAATATAATAAAACTCCTTCAAGGACTTCAAACTAATTGGACGCTTTTTGCATTTGGTGTTCAAATTGGGTGGACTTAATAGTATAGCAACAGTAAACCCCTTCTCTTACTTGTTGACCCTTATTTTTGAAAGCTTTAGGATAATTACAAAATTATTAATTACTATTAAATTACTATAAATTGTTAGCAAATTTTGCTAATTAGCAAAAATTCACATTAGAATAATCATCACTTAGTATTAGAAAATTATTTAAAATAATGATTAGAAAACAAAACTGATTTATGAAAAAGAAAATATTCTAAACATAGTTATGCAAAACTAATCAAATTTATCTTTTGATCATAAGAAAGGCGATAGTTTTAATACTCGGCCCTCGCTCTAAGGTGTTTACATTTAAGTCATGCTTTTTTTTAATAAAAATCATTGACATAACATTTTTGGAGCTTATAAGTTGATAAGTATTGCGCCTCAAGAAGGGCTGCAGCAAAAAAGCTTATTATAATCATAGATCATTATTTGACATACTATTCAATTAAGAAAATTTTTTGCTCAACCCTTTGCTTAAGAGTAATAATTATTGCAGTAACTTATGTTAGGCAACCAAGTCAATTAAACTTAGGACTAAAGTTGCTGAGTATTATCGAAGCCTCATATTTTAATTTATTTTTATCGTAATGAATACATTGGTTAAGTTTTTAAATAAGATTAACTTTAATACAGGTCTATATCAGGTTTATCTTTGTATAATATGAGAAAAAACTTCAATAAAACTTTGCACTTCTTAAACATTTTCAATATTAAAGTTGATTCTCAAGTACTTTTTTGGTGTAATATTCACTTAAAGTTATCGTTCAATTTTTAAATTTTAATATAGTTTAAGAATTTTAATTATTTCATCAAAGTTTAAAACCCCTGTATTTTAAAATACGACTTTTAGGTTGATCTAAATTTTAGGATAAGTCTTACTTCTTATGCATTAGTGTCACTCTCAAAGGCATTTAAAAAGGGTTTATGTACAGCAAAAGTACGCTTAATTCATAAGAGATATAATTAAAAAATAAAAATTAGTAAAATTAAAAGTTCATTGACTTACTTTTCATTTGAAAATAGTTAGCATATAATATATTAAATTTTATGAATTAAATAACATTAACTATTGAATAGACGCGTAAACAAAGTACTAAAATCTGAACATAAAAACTCTTACAAATTAATTTAGACTTTAATTGAAAAAATGATTCAAAAATCTTATAAAATAAAATTTAATTCTCGAGCAAATGCCGGCCCAACTCATACGTGTTTATAAATTTTATGCAATCAGTCGATCGGAGGGCTGAGCTGTTAATTAACACACAAACACTAATAACTAGAACTCGAGACTTACAAAACCATTGCTTAGATTTACTC
Source organism: Nanhermannia comitalis (assembly GCA_034697665.1). Taxonomy (NCBI): domain Eukaryota; kingdom Metazoa; phylum Arthropoda; class Arachnida; order Sarcoptiformes; family Nanhermanniidae; genus Nanhermannia; species Nanhermannia comitalis. The sequence continues at coordinate 15,755 of JAQGAM010000114.1, forward strand.
AAAGAACTAGTAATAAACTTTTGAAATCAATAACTAAATAAAAAAAGTTAATTTATAACACATTTCCTACTCCGCCCGCAAATCCAAAACATAGATTCGATAATACAAAGACAGAAATTGGAGGAAGACTTGGAACAAGAGATGATAATAAGGATGTATTGACAGATGATGGACGTGCAGTCACTCTGAGGGGTACATTAGCTTAAAACAATTCAAAATAATATGTTTGTTATATAAATTATTTATTAATAACTGATTGCCTACCAAAACAACAGGGAATTAAAGTCTTATTGCAATTAATTGATAGTAATGTGTTATCAAATGTAAGCACACTTTTAAAGCCTGAGTGTAATTATCTATTGAAGTATTGTTCATCTTTTTGCCGCCATATGATTCACATTTTGCAGCATTAGTCGTACAGTCAACCATTGAACATAGAGGTAGGTAGAGGTAGGTAGGAACATTTAACAGTGCAATTAAATTTATTAACTTTCCTGTTAGTAATAAAAGAACTATTTTGTAAGAAAATTCAATTTTAATTAATACTTTAAATATCAGAAACCTCTAATAGTTTGAACAAAAGTGGTCTTACTCTTTGAAACTGCAATTGTATTACAGAAGAGAATATTATAAGTGATTAAACAAAATAAAATTGCATAAAAATAAAACTTTTCATTGTTGAAAAATGCTATGAAAATAAGAAAATTTTAAGTGCGATTAGAAATCGCCAGAAACCAAACATTCAATTTGAAGTTATTTTAAGACATTTGGTGGTACGGATATAATTGACATCCGTAAAAGGTATTAGTTATAAGCAATAACTGTTATAGTGGTCATAAACCTGACCATTTAAGGGTTATTCATGTGAAAGATTTCCAATTGAAAACAGTTTAAGTCTGTTTTAAATCCCTTTGTATTAATACTACTGTACAAAGGGATTTAAAACAAACTTAAAGCTACCAATTAGTACTACTGTATTACTATTAGTGCTGGGTATTTTTCCAAAAATGAACTTCTCGAGTCTCGAAAAAAATTTAGCATCGAGATTCAATACTCGAACCCAACACTAATTACTATTTCTACATTTCTAAATATCGTAGATATCGTATCACTTCCAAAAAAATTTATCTCTAAATGGAATAAAGGATATGTTCGGTTGTCCATACAAAATTTTCCCACAGACCAAATTTTTTGAAACTTTTTCAACAAAATATTAACTAAAAATAAGTATAAGTTTCATTCATGAGATGGCATGTATACCACTGGTTAGGCCGGGGCAAATTTTTTAATAATAAAATTTAAATTTGAATTACAAAAAAACCGTTAGAGATAATTTGAAAATTTTTTAACTAAAAATTTACTTTTTGAACACTTTTTTAAAAAAAATTGTGGATTGGAAAAATTAAATTTTCTATAAATTACGTCAAAAATAAATTTTCAAATCTAATTTTGAATATGGCA
>JAQGAM010000115.1:0-17166 GCA_034697665.1 Nanhermannia comitalis
AGCCCTTTTTGTATTCGTCTATTCTACTTTCACCCTTTTTGTTGTCCTCTTTTTAAAATGTAAGCATTTTTATTTCATATATAATCCGCTTAAATCACACAAAACAAGTCAATAAACACAAATTTATGAAAGACTATAAGAATTGAAAGAGTTCTGTATTTTGTTACATTATGTGACTAATCTGAGCTGACATAATCTAAACTTTTATTAATTAAAACTTCAAAAAATTAGTATATAAATGAACCTATTTTCATATGATTTTAGTACTGTACTTAAGCATAGCTATTAATTATAACAGTAAATCTGGAGCAGTGTTTTAAAACGTGTAAAAATTTGTTTACTAAAAAATGCGAGTTTTATTAATCCTATTCCAGTTCCAAATTTTACAGGTTTTAACCCTAAATGGTGGTAAAAGATACTTCCTAACTGATATATGTGTTGATTAAAATAACATTGTGTGTAAGAGACAACTTTTCAATTTTTAATGGGCAAAATCTGACCCTTGAAAGTTATCACTTACTATAATGACAAAGTTAATTCAATCAACGCATATAAGATTACTATTTAAAGAAGTATTCGTGATATACTTATATAGTTTCATTTAAAAACTAAATGCCATTCCAAAAATCATCAATACTTAAAAAAAGAGATACCCGACCACTTACCAACCAATTTCAAAATTTTTTTACCACAACAACCTTACACCAAACCTTGTTCAAAATGGTCATTTAAATTTGCGGAGTCCAAGAAGCCTATTAGTTATAGGCTTCACATTTTCTCTCAATACATAGTTATTTTCATAGTAAAGTAATCTATACATCAATCAGTTACTATGAAAATTTTAAAGAGACATCTAGTCTTTGGCATAACCTTTCCAAAGAGTGGCATTAGTCGACCTCTAATGTCTTAAAAATTCTTAAGGTAAATTCATACAGACCTAGTAATTGAAAATTTTTTAAATCCGATCAATATAATCCAATGTATTTGAAAAATGATTATATATGTGTATTTTTGTTTGACTTGAGATCTCTTATCATTATTAGGGCAGAGCATCAAACTTAAAGTTCATTCTCATATACTCTACCAATTACTGTGAAATTACATTACTATGAAAATAACTATGTATTACTATGTATTGAAAGAAATTGTGGAGACTATTACTAATAGGCTTCTTGGACTCCGCAGATTTAAATGATCATTTCGGACATGGTTTGGTATAAGGTTGTTGCGGTAAAAAAATTTTTGAAATCGGTTGGTAAGTGGTCGGGTATCTTCCTTTTTAGTATAATGAAATGTTTAACACTTTTAACTGTCATATTTTTCGTTTATCTTATTTCTTTTTAATGCTAAACACGATCATTGAACATCTGCAGAAACTACTTCAGTAACTTTATGTCCATTTTGTAATCATAATCATAGTTTTCATAACCAAACTTTATCAAATCTTGATTTTTATTTAAAGATTTCTGTAATTTATCGGAAACTTTATGCATTTTTAAGGGATTAAAATTTTTTACATGTCTTCGCATAAAATACCGAATATTAAAGTTTTTAGTATAAAATTAGTTTTGGCAGCGTCCATTAATTATGTAACGCAAAATGGGGGTCTAAGGCTACGGTTACCAAAGTGTTGGATAGGAAGAGTAGGGGTATGAGCAGCAGCGTATGTAAAGTTATTTATAGACCGGTTTTAAACAAAAAACATGTTATTTGAATTGATTTAATAAATGTTAAGTAACATATAGGAAAGGGGTAGGGGTCCAATCTAAGTGTTACCAAAGCATTATATGGGGAGGGTAGGGGTAAAAAATATCCCATTATTGCGTTACATAATTATTGGGCACTGCCTTTTTAGTTACTAAACTCCAAAATTAGTATTTTTAGGTTTGATTTTAGACCACTGTTCGCTTTATCGCTACAATATCGCTATGAGTAATAATATATATTAATTCGACGTCAGTGTTAGCAAAGCAGAGTAGCATAAAAGCAAATTACAAATTATACCGTATAGTTTCCGTACAATTATACCAATGGGCTCAATTTAATCAATATAACGTGATCGGTGAACATTTCTAATAACCCCATTCACTCAAAGCATAAAAGAATTTTACTAATTTGTCTGTTGTCTTATTTTTTTGATAAACAAATAATACATTTTAATAATAAAATATACATTAGAATAAATTCATACAAAGTTTAAATAAATCAATAAAATTTTATACCCTCCTATTATATTCAAATCAATAAAGTTATGCAACTTTGGTGTTTTTATTTTTCATTTAAATATAAAAATTGTCTGGAACTAAAAAACTATCACAAGAAGATTATTGCATTTTTTTTGGCTAAAATATTATCACTTAATATAATCCGATTATTAAAAAGCATTAGAAATTATATTATGTAAAGGCGTTATATTGATACATGTTATTAGAGCCCTTACTTTTCGGGTGTAATTTTCACGTCGATTAAGGGTGGTTTAATCGGGTTCAAAAAATTCGTGTCAATTCGGGTTTTATCCGTTTAAACAGAGAATTCTTTTTCCATTTCTGGTTCATAAATTCAAAAAATTAACGCTTAATGAAAATGTCTCTTTATATATTCCAATGAAATATAAAATTAAATACTGTACATATTTAGGTGTTCATCAGTTAATGTTATCGGCGATCTGTTTGAAGATTTCTAAATTTCTAAAATATGCAAAAACTTTATTAAAATGTTTACTCAGAGCACATGTTAAAGCGCATGACTTACAATGTGCACAGTTTAATTAAAAATTAAAAAAGATTCATTCAATACGCATGCGAGATTCTGGTTCAATCGGGTTAAACCCGAAAAGTAAGGGCTCTACATATAATACATGTATAACTTACAAGTTAGAGCTTTTTAAAATTTTTAACTCGAATTTAAATGAAAAATTCAATGAATAAAAGTAAGCGAATCTCATTATAATATTAAAAAAAATTTGTTCCAGTATTAAAAATAACTTTAAGAACAAAGATTTTTCATTGTAATAAAAAATTGAGACAGATTACAGTTCGGTCACATGAGTTTTAAAACTGAGCTAAAAAAGATTTGGCAAAAGAATACTGAAATAAACAAAAAAAAACAAAACTTGTCTTAAAATCTCCTTTCACGAGTAGTCTTCATCAATAAAATCTTTGAAAGCAGTGATTCTCAAACTTATTTAAGCACTAAATTTTACTTTTGTTATGCTTTATTTCTCAATGGTATAGAATCTGATTTCAAATAATTTAGCTTCAAAGACCACTAGAAGAAGGATACTTATAGTTTGAAGAATAAGTTTATTGGATAAATCTTGATAATGTCCATACCCAGCATTTTCAAAGAAAATCCTTATTAGATGAGAATTTATTAGGGATCAATTAATAGAGACCTTTACAAATGTATCCTTTATTTTGATTGTTTTTACGCACAAGCAAATCATCGAAAATTATTCGTTTTACTTATTGATCAATGAAAATTAATGACTGGATTTGAAAAACGATTTAATGATTTGAACATAACCCGAGTCTGGAGACTACAATTTGATAGTTTGGAATTAGATTACTATCGCGGGCAAAACAATTAATCATTTTTGTAGTATTAATTTCAAACTTCTGAAGGAAGATATTTTTAAAAATTAAAATTGAATCAAAACTAATGCCAAATAAAAAGCAATTACCGGTATTTAGTTTTCGATTTACAGAATCGCGCCTTTGTGTAAACATTTAGGCGCAGAATTCATTGACTACAGTGCATTGGTATTGTAAACTATTGATATAAATTAAATAAACTCTTGACAGCATAAAAGAAGCTAATTCTAGATTTAATTCTCTAAATATTAAAATGTTGTACTGAAAAAACCTGAAATATGGAGATTATATGAATTTCATTTTTAATGCACATAAATGGTGTCTCATTCATTAATTTAGGTATAAGTCGTCAAAAAAAAAATTAACATAAGACCCTATTGTAAGTTGTATGAAATGAAAAAATCTCAAACTCGAGCCAAAGTAAGTTTTTTGATAGTGAGCTTTTGTGTGGAAGGTTTCAAAGTAATATAAAGTTTGACGCTTTCCATGACATGAAAATATAATGCGACTATTCTTTCATTCTCGAGAGGCTTTTATAAAGAAAATAAAAAATAGAGTAATGTCTAGCGCTAGGATTGCATTTTGATCGCATTATGAAAAACAAGTCATAAAAGATTCAAAGGTTCAAAATTATTACTTCTTTTTATTCTGAACTTCGCTAATGTTTAATTGTAAACAATTAATTAAACATCTAATTAAAAGTTTTTAAACTTCAAGTTTATTGAAATCATTTAGTTATTCATATTTTTAATTCAAATTCTTAACTAATTCTATAAGAGCTATAAAATGAGTTTCTTTTTATAAATTATAGGATTCAAATTCAAGTCATCTTCAAATAAATAAAGTATCAAATTTGTGATTCATTTTTTATTTTTGAAAGCTCTAAACCAATGAAAAAATTCACTTTTTTCATAAAAATAAATTTAAATTTATGGTTTTCTACTTAAAGTGATTTTTAAAGTGTCTTAAGATCCACACATCATAAGACTGCAAACATATAAAGGCTCCCTAGGAAGAACCGTTAGCAAACACTGTCCTTAAAAGTATAAAATAATTTTACTTTTATTATTAGTAGTTAGCACTCTTTCAAACATAAGTTAGTTCTACTTTTTAGTACAGAATATAAAAAGAGGTATTTTACAAATCAATGGACTTAAGGTTTGAACTCTTATCATTGGTTTTTCCAATTTTTTTTATTATTTTGTTTAAGAGTCAGAACTTTATAAATAAAGAATAATAAAGAAATCAGAAAAAGCACATCTTTTGAGTTCAAAAATGAAAAAACAATATCAGTTCTTTGACTTATTAATAGACTCAAAATTGCTACAGAATAGTGCAAACTATTAATAATCTTTAGTAAAATTATTCTATACTTTTAGGGCAGTCTTTGCTAACGGACTTCTTCCTAAGGAGCCTTCATATGAAAAATATAAAATGTCTTAACTTTACTTTGATTAGAATTTAAGAGAAAATCTTTTAAAAGACTGTGGGTTTGTGTAACTAATTTTTTGAGCTCATTTAGAAACATGTTATGCTTGAACCATAAGAACTATTGTTTAAAAGTATAAATACTAAAAATCAAAGTTATTTAAGTGGTGAATAGAAATAGTTCGGATTTCCATACAAAGCATCGAATTTCCGGCACAAAAAATCTATTTAAAAAATATAACTTTTATATGTCTTTAGTACTAAAATACAATAAAATCAATATCAAATGCATATAAATTAGAGGTCAATATCTTAAAGATTTTCAAGACCTGGAAAACATAACTTTTGTTCATTTGTTCAGCTTTTGTTAACCAATACGTTAAAAAAGTATTGGTATTTGAATATGAAAGTAATACAACACTAAATTGTCAAAAATGAGAGCTATATTTAAAATCTATTCCAAGAATATAATGATATAGTTTTACACATTCACAACAGTAAGAATTAAATGATCTTATTTCCTAAATTTCGTTTCTCTTAATTAACATTAGAATTTTGATAAACTTTTATATCAAAGTAAAAATTTATGATTCCCTGACCTTTTCGTGATTTATGATTCTCTCGAACTTTTTGTACCTCTCAATATACATGCGCATGGGATTCAATTGTAGACCTCTAAAAGCTTCAAATACTACTCTAATATAAAGCACATTTGAGTTCGTAAAAGACATTATTCTGTATACTTTCATATTTAATATTCTTTGAAAATAAGAGAATATTTTTTCTGTAAATTTTTAATTATGATAATGCATTCAATTCATAATAAATGTAATGAATTCTAATAAATAAAACCCGATTTTCAGGTAACTTCAGGATTTTATACACACATTTTCGAACTTATTGTTCAAAATCCTTTTATCCTTAAAATTGAAGAAAACTATTGATTAATATATTTAGGATTCTCTCAATGACTGAACTGAGAGAACATCTGTGTATTCAGTTTGAGGGCACTTAATAACTGTTTCTTATAATTGAAAAAGCATTGCACGAAGTACTTTATTTCAAATATCTCAGAGCTTTTAAATAGCATTTCATTTATTTAATAGCATAGATTAGAAGCAATTTTTCTATAAATATTTAGTCCAAAATGCTTGCAAACCATTTGTAAATTCTCAATAAAATATTTAGCAATCATTTCATTATGTTATCAGTTAAATTCAGCATCAGTTGGGATACGAGTCTCACTTAGTTTTATTGAGTTTTATTATCTAAGAAATAAAATTTTGAGACTAAATCAAACTCATAAAATGTGGTTAAGGCTTCAGCATTTGCTATGAATCAAATAGTGCTATATATTAAGTTCAACTTTATAAGCAAATGTTAAAAAAGTTTGACATTCAAGAGTTAAGTGTTTCTTAAACTTATGTCATTTCGACACTAACTGCAAGATCGCCAAAAATAACAGATTAGAAAAACTTTTGTTGAAATCATTTGAAGTGATATCGATACTTAGCATTTCCTTTTTGTATTCAATGCAAGCATTTATTGGCCAAACTTTTCTTTAAAAGCTCTTTCGCCAAATTCAATAAAGATATTATACCTCTTAATAGTTATCATGCATTAGAGCGCATATAGATTTTTACGATTTAAATAATTTCTATTGTATTATTCAAATACTCTTAAATGTCAAGTTTGGAAAAGCAAAAAAGTATCGCTATCTTTGCATTGAACTGAAAGAAGGCTAACTAAACATTATTATGTTAAACCTTTTTATTCATATATATTTTATGCAAAAATTAAGTTAATTTCAAAAGAAATATATGTTAGGCTTATTGAGTTTGCGCCCATTATTCATAAATAAAAAATATAAGAGAGCTAACAAGTGAGTCAAGTAAGCTCTTCAAGAGAATGCTGTCTCTTAGTAAATAAATTTGAACGGTTTGAAACAAAGCTATTGAGCTTAACTAAATCACATTAACAAGTTCAATGATTCATCCATTCAATTACAATAGAAAGAAAATTATGAGATAAAAATTGTCAAAATACAAATTAATATTGAAATTTCAATTAAAAACTCAGAGTAATATTTTTTCTTTATATGAAGCAGATATGAAGAACCGTGAAAACACACACACACACACACACACACACTATTTTTTTTAATAATATAGACTAGAAGCTCCCGTTGCTACGCAACTTATATTAACCCGTGGAATATTATTCTAGAAAACCTGCTATTTCAAAAGCATTGTTATAACCTTTACAGTGCTTTTGACTTATTTGAAAAATTTTATTAAAAAATCTCAATATTATTGTTGTAAAAAATGTTATTACATTATTGCGGAATCTCACACAGACACACTGACTGACATCATTCTTTTAATAATATAGATTGTGAAAGTTATATTAAATTGAACAATTAAGAATTGAAATAATCTATATTACTAAACAAATGATGTCATGTGTAAGTCTGCAATAATATAATAAACATTTTTTGCAATATTGAGTTTCAGATTTTCACAAAGAATATTTTTCAGAGAATTCAAATACACTAATGTAAAGGCAATAACAATGGCAAATATTCTTAAAATAAAAAATTTCGAATCAACGGAAACTGCAAGTATAATATATTTATAATTATTTTACGCTATATTTTTGAAAAGGTGTGTTTTTCTATTTATGGTAATTATTTGATTCCACAATTACGGTACAGAATCTATATTATTAGCGATGATTTTTAATATTATGTGAATATAAGTTCAGTTCAACACAAGAAAATTGTTTAAAAGTAGATAAAAAATTTCAGCCCAATTGGAATTTGAATGATAATGTGGTAGGAGTTTAAGAGATAGAGCACTCTACCATTAAATGAATAAGTGATTATCAAAAAGTTTAAAAAGCGTTATTATGTGTGAACTGTTCTGTCACTTACGATAAAGCAAATGATTAATCATGAAATCAATTAAAAAATTATCATATGATAAGTAAATCCAGTAAATCAAGTTATTCTCATTCTGTTCTCATTATGAGTTAATGAGCTATTGTTCTGTACAATGAGATTAATTGGCAATTAATCTGTAAATAAACTTTTATTGTGTTTGTCCATTATTTTAATTGATTAATTAGTTCAAAAAACAAGAAATCCAATTATCTCTGATAAGTTCAAAAATTTTGATTTTCATACATTTTGCCTAAAAATAGTTATGTCAATACAGATTTTCAATTACAGCCATTGAGTTGAAGTACGTCCTAGATTGACTAATATTATTATATAGAATAACTTGAGGCTATGCTAATTGAACTGAGGCTCTAAGTTTGTATATAAACTTTTTTAAAGTTCAAAAAATGTGAATCAAAGCAAATATTGGCAATTATTAGAGATGAAAAGGTCTATAAGTCAAAGTTAGCGTTGAAATCAAGGAAATAAGAAATATACAAAATCGGATATTCCTGGCGTTCAAATCTAATGAAAACGGATCAAATGTAGATAAAATGTGACAGAAAAGAAAATAACGAGTATTTTCTTCTTTGCCTTTGTCAATACATTACTTATTATTTATTGATTACTTACACACTTGAAACTATAGTAGAAGTAATGCTAATTTTGAGTATGAATTGATTTGCTCCTCAAATAACAGCTCGTATAAGATGTTATTGTTAAAAAAATTTATTGAAGTTCACTCTAATTATCCATATCTGAAAAATTATTACAAAAGAACATGTCTTAGAATATAATTAGAAGGTTAGAGCCTATCATTGAAAAAATGGTTAGCATTTTAATTAGAATCCAAATCAAATATACTGAAGTTTTATAACTTTTAGTTAAATATTTAGATTATTAGAAATGATTTTTATACTGAAAAGGAAGACACACAACTGAACACTACTTGTTTGCGTCTCAAAGTAATTCTGAATACTAAAGTAGTAATATATGTGTAAGACTAGAGTAAAGGTAACCTTATTTTAGTATAAGTAAAACATAGTATACATAGTGTTTGATATTATCAAAAAGCTCTGAGAAAATCAATATTTCAAACTGGAAGCAAAGCTTATTTGACATTAAGCAGCAAACTGTAGAAATAAAGAATAAGTCACTTAAAGAGAGTCACCTACGATTTTAACGAATCAGTTTTGGTTTGATCTGAACCAAGTACGAAAAGAAATGTAAGACTTTTCAATAGAACACGAATTATTCAATAAGAGTTATTTTGGAATCTCAGATAAGAGTCCAGTTCCGTATCGAGTTAGGCATTAGAGAACTGAAATCCAAAATCAAATCTAATGCCAGACACGCTTTCTGTTGGCTGGAATGGTGTCATTTACGGATTTAAGGACAAAATATAAAGAAAAGCTTACGCTTTTGATTCGATCTCTTTTCTTTTGATGGTATTAATAGTACATATAATGCATTCAAAGCATCATAGATACTAAAAAGTAAGCGCAACTATAATAGACAGCAAAATGGATTTGTTCTCATAGATCTTACTTAGTAGTAATTGGTGAATGTCTATGCGGTGGAACAATTAGATACGGTCCGCCGGGATTGGTCGGCAATACTATATCAACAGATCGAGATCTGTGCGCTTTGGGTGCTGTTTCTCCGTCTTCTATATCTGTCCTTTTGGGCACTTGTAGTAAAAATGGTGAATCAACTGAAGCCGATCGCACTTGTTTTGAATTTGACAAAACTGGCACTTCTAATGATACCACAGTAATACCACTCCCACTATCTTCTTCTTCTTGGATATGTATTTCTGTAATATCAGGCGGTGGACAAAGAGTAACAATTGGCAATCCTTCTAATGGTTCAATTCCGTCGTCTTCAAAATCTTCATTTTCTCCAAGACTTAAACACGAGCATAAAGTCGATCCATTTCTGTCAATTTCCGATATATCTCTGTCATCACTATCGTCACCAGCAGCTGACGATCCTTCAGAACTAAATGAGCCTGAATTTGATGCCGGCGGAGAGATTGTTCTTTTCAAATACTCTTCCATTAGAGCGCAATGAAAGCAGTCTTTTGCACCTGAATAGCCAACAGCTGAACTTGAATTAGTACAGCCCCCACTTGAAGAACCTGAAGATGATCTCCTTATAAGTAGTTTCCATTTCGGAACATCAAGAAAAGTATTTCCCGCTGCAGACGAAGCTTCTAAACTATTAATGGCTCGAGAAGTGGCCGAATCGAAGGATCGCGACCTAATATTTCTCGAACCAGATTCAGGGATGTCTAATGAGTTGGAATTATTGGAATCAGTTTTATTATCAATACTGTTAACCGCTTCCTTGAGTCTGATCTCATCGAATGATACAGATCTGATTTGTTTGTTATGCGGTCCCACTTGAGGAACACTAAGAGTGATTTGTTGAACTGATACCTCTTCCTCATTATCGATCGAATTATTTTTTTGACTTAAGTTCTGATTAAACTGTAACTCATTTTTTTGTTGTTCGTATCTCTGGGTAATTTGCGTTGGAATCTCATGCTGTCTGTGAAGTTCTTCCTGATGTTTCTGTTGCTGAACTAACAAGAGCTGGTGTTGCTGTTGAGCCTGTTGTTCAAGTGTTGGCTGACGTCTCCGGAAGGTCTCACGGAGTCTCTGCATAGCTTTAGTAATATTTAGAAAAATATTGAAAAACAGTTGTGATACTAAATATTCAATTATTTCACATGTTGTTTCAACTAATATTAGCTGTTCATAGTTCGCAACACAAGTGCCGACACCATCTCTGACAGCAGTATGTTTGAGAAACAGCTCGTGAAATTGTTGTTGTCCAATATAATAAGATTTTATTGTAGATTATGTCAAAAGCATTAAGATTCAGATATCAACTTATGAAGTGTAACACAATCAACAAAAGCGTATAAGCGTTTGTGATCGTTGATTGTACGCACACGTCAAACAATCTTAAAGGATGGTAATTGTGGAAGAATTGTAACAATCAAACTAATGGTATGTTCAGATCTCTGAGAGTGATAACGTTTGTTGATAGCTCTCATTTGCATTGCAACAAATAAAGGGGATTTTGCTTCACTAGTACTTAAATTAATAAATTAGTATATCATGTGTTACTTCAATATATAGACCAGTTTTATATACTATAACTTAAATAACTGGTGACAGAATAGTTTATTCAATTCTAAAAGTTTCAATAAATCTTACGCTCTGAAGAGATAAGCCGACAGTTTTGCAAATGTTAAGCGCAGTATTATCTAACGGCTGATCAAAGTCTGATAAGAGTTGCGGTGAAAAAATTAATTTCATATTATTTTCATAAATGCTAAATTGTTTTGGATGTTATTCGATATTCAGTTCAAATATTCATAATTAATATTAAATATAATAAGAGAAATGCATTGCTTTTCACAGCAAAAAGTTTTTACGCTTGGTCTGGCTCTTAAATGATGGAAATGATGGAAATGATGGAGATATGCCGCTGTGTCTAATTAACGACAATAGATTTAAAGTCAATTTTGGAGATATCTATGGTGTCATACGCAGCAAAGTGAAACCGGAACTACAGATAGTTTCTCTCAAAAATGATAGAATAGTGGAGAGTGAGAGAGATATTGAATAAAAGAAGAGTGCATTCAAGTCGCGAATGCAATGCCAACTGTATGGCTAAATAGAATGCATGGAGAAAGAGAACGCCAGGGGAGAAACAGCACGAAGAACTCTTCAAAAGAGAAGTGAAAGTAAACCAAGTGATGATAATGTGCTGGTTTCAAATACAAACACATGAACACATACAAACATCAATAGATCACAAACACAAACAATTTTTATTTCTGCCAAAAGCGGATTCATTATCTTTTAGCCAATCTGTTCTGCAACAGCCATGAGGTTTATTAAGTTTAGTCTCGAGCACAACATCACATTTTGAGCCGATTCTGATTTTTGGAAAACAAATTACTATTCTGGGAGTTATGCAGAGCTCAAGATCGCAATAGCAGTCGTGTTAGGAATATATTATAAAACATATACGAGTGATAGTTATATCACATCACAAATAGCATTCAAAAAAGAAACCGATGCCACGAATACAACGGTTACTTATCCGGCACTTGTCAAAAAATTTTCAGTATTTCTTCAAGTCTATGCGCACCACAGTTTGGTTTATATCCTCTGATACTACTTGTACTCGCAATTTAGAGCACATAACTTTTCAAAGCATTTCTATTCATTAGTTTTGGTGCACCGAACGCATGGCCGCATGCGCTCATTACTTAGACTTGTTCATAGTATAACTAGTATAACATTTTTATTTCTTCAGCCCTAACCAGTAGTTGCGTGCAATGTTTTTGCATTGCATATTCTGCAGATTATTCTCTATGTTCTCATATCTTACGAGTTAGTTATCTCTTATTATTCTGTTTTTAAGGCTCAATAATTCATATTTTTACTATTTTCTAGACTGTTATATTAAATATCAAGTTAGGTGTGGTTTCAGTTGACAATATTTGATCGATTCACACCCCGATTAATCTGATATCAACTAAATATCCTTTCAGTATAAAAACCCATTTTATTAATTCGTATTTTTTTAGCAAAAATTGTTCCTCATTTAGAAAGCTTGACATTTAAATAATTTAAACATTTTATTCTTACATTTCTTGATTCAATATAAAAATGCTATGTTTGAAATCATAAATATCTCAATAATTTTGCTTTTGCTTAATTCAATAATGTTACAAAGGTCCTATATTTTTATTATTTGAATGATTTATTTATTCAATTGACTGTATGAGATCCGAATCATGTATAGCATTCATTTACACAAATAAAAGTCATACAGTTTGCGCCCATAAAACAACTTAACTGTATAACACATAATAGCGCTGGAATGCCTGCCTATCATATATCATACCCGTATTTTGCAGGATAATTCATCATAATAAACAATAAATTATATGATACTATATTTTAGAATTTTTTATACATTTAGTATAAGTAAACTTTGATTATACCAGTATATTATTATATTGTACTCATATTATATATTTTTTGGTTTGAAAAATTTCTCATTTTATATTAATATCAATTTCCTTTATTCAAAGCTGAACTCAAAGAGTTTTATTAATATTTGAGGACAGTTTATGCTAAACTAAAATAATTTGAGTCTTCGCTAACATTCTAAAAATATGTGCCTATAAATAGTATATTTATGTTTGCATTACCGAAACAACACAAAATTGTTTGTTTATTCAAATATGATTTGATTATGTTGTATACGTATTAATGCTATTTTTCAATTTATTTATTACAGTTTGCTTTTAAAATGATTAATATTAATATTTAGCTCTTTGAGAATTTAGTCTAAATTTAATTTCGGAAAATAATTCGATATTTTTTATTTAAATTAATAATGAAGAAAAATTGAAAGAACTATTCTTGAATTATTTATGTTTCAAATAACTTTATTCTAGTATATTATGTGAAAAGTTATTCAATCAGAAAGAAAAATAAACAATTTATTTAAAATAAAACCATTGAGAACATGGAAATAGTATTTGTGAATTGTATTTTGATTGACGATAACTTTAAATATTTGACTTTCAAAATCAGATATTGTAAGCTCAGATATTGTAAGCTCAGATATTTTCAAAATCAGATATTTAAACTTGCCATCGCTTTTGACTTATTTGCGCACATGAATGAAATATGTTTTATCAGATTAATGTCAAAAATATTTCATTTTAAAATAATTACCGGTATTTTATTTTAATTAAATTAATTCATTTCTATTATAGTCATCTTTTCATTAAATGTCAAATTTTACGAACTTTCACATCAAAACAAAGCTGAGGATAAATTTTTGAATTGAATTTAATATAAATCAATTCTTATTCGTGAAACCTTTTGCCTGATATTAATTCTATTCTTTGTATCGTCTAAATTGGTTGGAAAATAAGACACTTTGTTGAGAATAAGGTATTATGTTATTAGCTCTATAAAAGTCACTTAACTAAAAGTTCATATTAATCGACAATTCAAGTTTCTGTTTAATTAAGTGTTCTGTTCAGGAATGGACTCTTACAGGTAAATGAGTTTCAAGTATTATATCAATCGATTGATAGCAACTATTAGCCAATAATGAAGAACAATGAGGCTTTTTGTTAGAGAATTAAAAGAGTGGAACTTTTGTATACTAAAAGTTATATTGTACTCAAAATTGTTTGTTGAAACTTAATCTTTTAGTCTCAAACATATTGATTGGTGTGCCAGAGATAATCTGGGAGAAGAGAAAAGATGCATTCTATTCAAGATGAATTGCCAGTTATTTAACATAGGCTTCTCATAAGACTTATCGCTTCATTCAATTAAGGATTAGTCACAATAAGTTGATTGCGATTCCAAATTTGTGGTTCAAATTTAATAGAGTATCAGTTTATTTAGTATTTTATTTAATTATTTAATTAAAATACTGACAACTCATTGTCTGTTTCTATTGAATAATTTTATCTCAAGTTTTGAATACAGATTATTGATTGAAATAAATGTTTATAACGTAAACCTACTGTTTATAACGTAATACAATGCTAACAAAAATGTTAATTAAATATTTAGAATTAACTTATAAATGAAAAAAATTAACTTTCGGTAATAAATAAAAATGGTTCGGATGTATTCTTTTGGTTTGTCATAACGACAACTCTTTTAGTATATCATAGGATATGTTTGTTTCTAAGACTTATTTTAAATAATGTATTTTGTTTGCTATTTGTACAGTATTTTATAGATGGAAAAGTATGTCTAACATAGTGTTCATTTTTATATAATATTATACCGATAAGCATTTTATCCGAACTGAAGTGCAGCACTAGAACTGGTTAAAGTAAATAAATTGATTTCTTCTCCTATAATAAGTGTTAGAAAAATCTAATAAATTCAATAAAAGTTATCTTTCAGTATAAAAAGATTTTATCATTAATAATGTATTATCAGAAGATTGTAATTGATGACCAAAAATAATGAAATGATGATATTTTCAATCGATCAAATGATAAACAAAGTTTATTAAAACATAAAAACACTTTATCAGAAGTTACGGTATGTTTCTATTTAAGATTCTATACAAACAATGTTTAGCTCAAGAAATCCCGCATTAATCAGATTTAAGGGGAAAAATATGTTTATTTAGTGCAATATTATTGATAGAGATATTTGTGATAAAGTTAATTATAAAGCTTTAGTCAAATAAATATATTTGCATTTTACTGATCTGATTAATGCGGGTTAATCTTATCTGATTAATAAGAAAAAGAATCCAACCATTCAATAGGGTTTGTTTTTAACATGTCTTATATTTCATGAAATAAACGAACATTTATTCAAGAAAAGTAAGATCAATACAATCAAAAAAAAAATATATTCTTATTGATTGTCAACAATAAACACAAAAGTGGTCATTAATTATTTGTGTCATATAAAGCAAAACTTTACTATTAATGCAAGTTTTAATCTCAAATAACCTTAGTATCTAAATAAGAGGCCACACAAAAATGTTAGGTCAATGAAAACAGAATGAAAAGGATGCGTTACTCTTAAAGAATTCATATCTTCCCAAAACAATTCACATGAAATATGAATGACAGCTAACTATAGACAAAAATAAAAAATGAGAGATCATAAAAGTGCATTGCAGAAGAGGTAAATTTACATTAAATATGACTTAGAATTACAAAGCTAAATATTTGATTTCAAATTACAACTCGCATCTTATTTCATGAATTTTATATCTTTATTCATGAAAAGTAGACCTCAAAAGAATATTATATAATCATTCATTTTTTCTACTTTTGAAATGTGTTTAATTAAAATTTGAATCATTTCATTCATATAAGCACAGCATCAATGAAACGTTAGATACAAAATATAATTTATTTGGGCAACAAAACAAATAATCTGAAAGTCTACAACATTTATCACTGTTGGCAATATTTTTGACTAAACAAAATTTTAAATTAATTAACTTAACTGAAAACATTCATCTGGGGACATACAAATGCAAGTTATGATACTTTAAAAATGTTTATATAATTTAAATTCTTTGACTTTAAATAAACGACTTTCACTACAAAACGATATCTTATTTCATATTTTAGTGATCGTTCAGTCTTTAATAAAAAGCTGCTTTGTTTGGGATAAACCGCCAAAGCCTTAATAGTAATACAGTTTAAAACTGAAACAATCTGATACAATCCAAAATACAAATGAGACAGATTTAATCCCACATTATTCTAATTTTGAGTTTCACTATAATTAATTTTGCAGAAAGTTAATCAATTTATATGCATTTGTCATTATTTAAATAATTCGAGAGTTAGAATGCAATCCTATTGTCTTATTGAATGAACTTTAGCTTAATACTAATTTTACAAACACTTAATTTTAAATTAAAAACGATCAATACTAAAGTCTGAAAGTTAGACTCAAAATTATGTAAATAAGTCTCACAATTGTAAACCTAAATGATTGAAAATTAATAGCTGAACCTTTCAGAACAAATATGAGCTGTATATAAAATATGATTCTTAAACAAGCATTTATTACGTTAAGTGAAACCGTATATGAATACTTAAAATACTTAATGGTTTATTACAGTAGTGATTAATTTTGAGTTCAAAAAATAGAAACAATATTAAATAATGAAAATTATTTACTCGAAAACATTACTTCAAATTAGATGGTTTTTTGACTATTTTTTATACAGTTATAATTATTAATTTAAATATCGCTTTTCCAACTCAAAAGTATTAGCGATTTATGTCAAATTAGAATCATGTGAATTACATTAACTGCGAGACATTGAACTATGTCTGACTAATGTATGGACTATGTATGGACTAATCTGCAGCCCAGTCTAGAGTACACTAAGTTGGGCCGCTATAGTCTATACAAGCTTTGGAAAACACTTTTGGGTATAAAGTTAGGCTCGAATCCACGACCATTTAGTAAACAATGTGAACGTTTGATTCAATTAAGAGCCTACGCCTAACCCCCTGA
This sequence comes from Nanhermannia comitalis, assembly GCA_034697665.1. Lineage (NCBI taxonomy): Eukaryota > Metazoa > Arthropoda > Arachnida > Sarcoptiformes > Nanhermanniidae > Nanhermannia > Nanhermannia comitalis. The sequence goes on from JAQGAM010000115.1 coordinate 17,031, forward strand.
ACTATCCTGTTAGTCTTGTTTTTATATACACAAAAATGGAATTTTTTTATATCACTAGTCATCAATCAATCAATCCTTATTTAAAAAGGATGTTCACTATTAGCTAAAAGCTATTCTTCCTTCACGTCCTCTGAGG
>JAQGAM010000116.1:0-17149 GCA_034697665.1 Nanhermannia comitalis
TAAACAAAAGTACAGTAAAAGTGATGTTCACCTCATCGTTGTTCGGATGCGACTCTCCGTTCACAGGATTCGAGACCTTTAGATCAATATATGATTTAAAAGTCTTTTTGCCATTAAAGCTATGAAGAGAAGAACTCCTGTTCCGCGGCATCGCTCACAAGTTCAACACTTCTGTACTTTATTTATAATAATTTTAAATTGCAATTAAACTCATATTTGCGTTAAAACTAATGAGTCAATCATTTGATCATTAAATCGATATAATTATGAAAGCAATCAATTACATAAACATTCAATAAGATTATAATCAAAACAAAAATAGTTATCTATTAATAGCCAATAATCAAAATATTTGTTGATATTATCGTTATTATAAACACGAATATGTAGAGAAACGCCCACTCCTTTCGTTTCAAGTGTTTTATAGGACTTTTATAAATATTTACACTATTTTTTTACGAATATTTTAATTGTTTTATAGTTTTATTTTGAACTTCAAATTAAAATTTCAAACAAAAAATGCAATAAATGTCGGTTACAATAAGTGAGAATTATATATAAATGTATAATAAATGTCGTCTTAAATAACGATAAGTGAGATATAATGAGATGATCGAAGGTCGAGAACTACAACGTTAAGCACATTAAGGGATAGATATGTAGTTCATGTAGTTCTCATTGCCTTAACACTGCTTTTCTTGTTAAGCACACAAAACATTTACAAACAATATTTTTAATTATTTATTTTTCTATATTTTGATAAATTGTATAAAATTTCATTTCTGAGGTCTAATCAGATTCTTCGTCGTCGTTGTCGTCGTCTTCTTCCTCATCTTCTTCTTCATCCTATGATTTGATTAGAATTTTAATAAAACGTTAAAAGAGTAACAAAAGTTGAGATAATATAAGATATAAACTAATATAATACCGAAATATCGCAGTGTTCGCAATACCAGGTGTAACCGCGCTGTTTGGGGTTCTTCTTGACCGGAGGGTTCAGACAACTCAAGTGATAATAATTGTAACAATTATCACATCTAATCATAAATTAAAAGACAATAAAACAAAGTGAAGGATAGCGTTATCAAAATTTAAACTCATAATTAATGTATTCATAAATCAATTTTTGTATAAATGAGAACTTACTGTACGCGCTGTTTATAATTCGCCATTTCATTGCATTGAAAACATTGTTCTTCAGTTTTAATTTGTTTTTTGGGCGGTGGCGGAGGCGTTGATAATGATTTACTCCTCGATTCTGAGGCTTCACTATTTTCACTGATACTTTCGGTTTTTATTTTTCTATTCTTCCTCTTATGAGAACCCGAACCCAGTTTTCGTTTTCGTAATTTAGAAGCAGACGAAACACTGGAAGGCGGAGAATATCCGGCGTCGGGTTCGAACTTATTCGGTCCCTTCACGTGTTCGCGTAGTTTTCGCGGCGCATCCATTGCTGACTGATTACTGTTTTCGTTATCACTGTCTTGTGTTTCTTGTTGTTCAGTGCAATCAGAGCACTGCCAACCACCGAATCGAGTCTTTTTAGGCATTCGAGTCAATGGCGGATCGAGACAATAGAGATGATAATAGAGTTGACACGAATCACATAAAGCCAACTGATGCTGATCTTTGGTTTGATGACAAATTCCACACTCAATTATTTTGATGACTGAACTGTGCGATGATTTCAAATGAGTTGCTTTTGCTTCACTCGAAGCGATCTTTTCTTTTTTCACACTCTCTGGAACTTCAAGAAGTTTTGGTAAAGGAATGTCTTGTTCTGAGAGATGATTCAAAATATTGAAATACTCTCTGACTGTGTTTCGCAACAAATCGTTATCGCTTTTAATTTTGTCCAAATTGTGCAAACTCTATAATTATCGATAAAAAAATGCATTAAATATGAAAACCAAATGAAAAGTCAAAAATCAATGAATACCTGATCATATGTTAATCGCGTGGTTTTCTCCAAATCTTTCAACTGACTGTTTTGAACTATGAGTTCGTCGGATCGCTTTTGCATTGAAGTCATTCGATTATTACGATCTTTATATAGATTTAAAGAAAATGGTTATCAATCAAAGTGAATATAGTATTGAATTGAGAAAAGTTGAAGACAGACCGATATAATAGCTGATGTACTCAATAGAGAAGGCGGGCGGGACGTGCCATTTCCTCCTCACATATCCCACTTCATGCGAAGGAATGTGCGTTTGCGGACTAAGTCCAAGCAATTCTGCTTTTCTTATCAGCCTTTTTATAGCTGAAGGACTGGTTGTCAAAAGACGCGGCATTTTTTGAGTCGGAACTGAATAATAATTACAAGAATTAATTTAAACAAACAGATAATGAAATTTTATACTTTACCCCAAGTTTTTCCTTCTAAATCGATTCGGTTTGCCTTCCATTTGGTTCTTTGTTTTGATAGTTTTAATTGTATTCTTTGATTAGTATTAGTGTTGACATTAACTGACTTAAACTTTGACTGCAATGCGAGCCAATTACGTCTTTTGCTCTTAACAGTTGCTCTGTCGGCATGAAGTTTGCAATAGGCGAAGAAGGGATCGACCTCATCAGCAGAGTGAGACTCAGACAGCAGTCCTTCGCGTTGAGCACATGTCACGTGAAAATATGATTTACACATTCCCGCGTCACAACAAATACAAACACCGGTGCGACTGAGTCTCTCGTCTTCACACAGACTGCAAGCCTTTTAATAAATAAAAAGATAAGAATTCAATAAAATATATTTAAATCAAATGTTTGTTCAATACTTTGAGACCCCATCGAGAGTAAGGCATTTCAAAAAGTGTAAGTCCAGTAAGTTTTGTGACGTCACCGAAAGCCACTCCTGGTATGTAAAGCGCACAAACCATATGAACCCAACTGTACACAAAGTGTATCATAAATTAGAAAATCTAAAAAAAGTTAAGCAAACAAATGATTTATGAGACATACCGCCCAACATCTGTCACTTTGAAAATGCCACCGGAGTTCGGACACAATTCACAGTACTTTAATGTAAAAGATATTTAAAAATTATATAAAGTATATCAAAAATTGCAAACTATGATAGTTAATAATTGACTAAATATTAGTAAAATTTATACAAAAATCAATTAATAACTAAATAAGTGAAGACTCACTGGATTCTTGACATTTGCCTTACACGGGTCACAAAACCAGGGCTCAGTCGAAGCGGAAGATGTGTTGGAGTGAACCGATTCATTATCATCTGAGACAATACCATAACACCCCTCGTGTACTGATATTCCACAAGAATCGCATTCAACGATCTCATCATCACTGCGAGAGATGTCACCCAAACAGACACTACAGACTAATATTCTTGTACTGCAAGTCGCGCGCGGAGGAGTCTTATGGCCAGAAGTGGTCATCAAATCAAACGATGGTTTTATAGAATGCGGAGAAGACTTCTTGGATTTGCTTTTGTTTAGCAATTTATGTAGACTTAGCTTTGAGTCACTCATGTCTTCATTGTCTTCGTCCTCATTGTCATCGTCTTCCTGTCCATCAGTAGACTCGTCGTCATCGACGTCTTCGTCATCGTCTGCCATATGTGTTGGCATATAATCGCTGTCATCGTCGCTGTCGTCCAAATCAGCCGCAAATGTCAGTAAACTCTCCACAGGTTTTACTTTCCGTTTCTTCGGATCTCTTTCCACTGTTTTGTCAAATATTAAAGCAATTCATCAAAAATTGTTAGTAATTTATTACTAATTATTATTAATTATGAATAAAATGAAATATTAATAACATTTAAAACACTTAACACTTACTCATTGTTTTGTAAAGAAATCCTAAATCAGGGTCATTTCTATCAGTGTTTGGCATTATTTTGATTAATAGTAATAATAAAACTAAATCTCAACACTTCTTAAGACAAGATATTTATTGATAGATAGGTTTCAAAAAAATTATATTAATTTAAAACTAATTTTAATTAAAATGAACTCAATATTAAATATATATTAAAAGTGTTAATAATGAAAAGTCTTTTACTTTTATTTAATACAAAACAGTTTTAATCGCAAACAATTGCATGCAATCAATAATTTTCACACAAATTACGTCATAGAAAACGAAATGTTTTATTATTAACACTTTTAAAATTGAATTCTAAGTAAATGTATTTGTGTTGAAGTGATTCACACGAAGAATATATTAATTTATTGATTCATTCAATTTATTGGTTAGACTTGAAGTGAACTCAAGTGAAATCAGTATTGAATAGACTTATGTAATAATATTGATAACAATACAACTGATAGCATATAATGGACACAAATGAGAGGCAGAAACAGTTGAAAATGGCAGCCAATCAGTCACTGACCGAAACGGGCGAAAGAGACCGTTTGGTGCAACTGTTGAGGACTCGTCTGTTGGAGTGCGGGTGGAGGGACACAGTCCGACAGACCTGCAAACATGTGGTCAAAGAGGTCGGAGTCGATAACATCACTTTGGATACGCTTATAAACGAAGTAACGCCTAAAGCGAGACAATCGGTTCCCGATTCAGTCAAACGAGAATTACTCCAAAGAATTAAGACTTCGCTCTCAAACCAGACTTCAGCGAATCGCAGCTCAACTTAAACTCATTTAATATACAATTAGTATTCAATAATTGAATTCTCAATATTTTTGTTTTTTATTTCATATGTAAATAAAATCAAAATTTATAAACAATTGTTTATTAAAAGCTTTTTTAAATGCTATTCGATATTAATATCACTATGTTTTGAACGGTTTTTAAAATACAATTCACTCTTTTTTGTATTAATAAAATAATATTCACAAAAACAAAAAATAATTCAAATGTGTCCAGTCCTGAGTCCGAGTGTGTCGTGAAGTCTTTGCAATCGATGGACAAATTCTTGTAAAGTAGAATTAGTCTGCGATTCATTAGTGGCTCCCAAAGAGTTGGTGCTCACAGTCTTTGCAACAGTGGGTTTGCTTTTATGATGACTGCGATATTTCCATTTGTGAACCAAAGATTTCATTCTAGAGATGGCTATTATAGAAAAGACAACGCTTCGGAATCTATTGCGACCGCTTTGGAAAGCAGGCGATTCGTCATCCACTTGAAGTAGAAATTAATTAAAAATAATTTAAAGACCTTTGTAATGAACATTGTTATGATCGCATACCTGTGACGTTCATATTTGCCAACAGAGCCAAAGTTGCCCTCTCTGTCAGTTGAAATCCCCCCAAAACATGAAGCAAATACTTTTTCTGATATATTAATGCATTCTTATGACTGATAACTCTTTTAAGTTTCCATAAAAACTGATTCGTCACTCCGTAAAGCTTTTCGTCGTCTTCGGCTTTTTTATTTTCATTTTTAATGCGATCCAATTCTGATTTCAAACTATTATTTTGTTTGATTAGTTCTTCGGCTATTTTGTTATCTTGTTTGGCGCGCTCTAACTCTTGCTTCAAACTATTGTTGTGTTTGAGTAGTTCTTCTACTATTTTATTGTCATTCTTAGCGGTTTCTAATTCTAATTTCAAACTATTATTTTGTTTGAGTAATTCTTCGACCAGTTTATTATCATTTTTAGCGCGAATTAATTCTGATTTTAAGCTATCATTTAGTTTGAGTAGTTCTTCGACTCTTTTCTCATCATCCTTAGCGCGCTGTAATTCCAATTTCAAACTATTGTTGTGTTTGAGTAGTTCTTCAATTTTTTTATTATCATTTTGAGCGCGTTCTAAGTCTAGTTTTAAACTAATGTTATGTTTGAGTAGTTCTTCAACTTTTTTGTTATCATTTTTAGCGCGATCTAACTCTAGTTTCAAACTATTGTTTTGTTTCAGAAGTTCTTCAACTTTTTTGCTATCATTCTTAGTGCGCTCTAATTCTAATTTTAAACTATTGTTGTGTTTGAGTAGTTCTTCAACTATTTGATTATCATTCTTAGTGCGCTCTAACTCTAGTTTTAAACTATTGTTGTGTTTGAGTAACTCTTCGATCATTATTTTATCACTTTTATTGTGCTCTAACTCTTGTTTCAAACCATTGTTGTGTTTGAGTAACTCTTCAATCATTATTTTATCACTTTTATTGCGCTCTAACTCTTGTTTCAAACTATTGTTTTGTTTGAGTAGATCTTCAGTTTTTTTACTATCATTCTGAGAGCGCTGTAATTCCAATTTCAAACTATTGTTGTGTTTGAGAAGTTCTTCGACAATTTGATTGTCATTCTTCGAGTGCTCCAATTCCTGTTTTAAACAATTGTTTTGTTTGAGTAACTCTTCGACCATTTTATTATCATTCTTAACCCGATCTAATTCTGATTTCAAACCATTATTTTGTTTGAGTAGTTTATCGATACAATCGTTCAAAGCGTTCAATTTCTCGCTGAGTTGTCGGACATCATTATACGAGCACTCAATGGATGTGTCCTCTGATTCACTGTCACAGTCAGGAGAGCCCAGAGTGTTCTGAAGCTGATGAGTCTTTGATGTAATTCTTTCTAAAATAGTTGTGGTCAACACATCCTGTTGTGATTCTTCATATATCTTGATTTGCAGTTCTAAGGCTTCATTCAAGTCATTCACTTTACTCCTCAAATGTCTCTCTAATTGACTGTTTTTATCGCTTTCTTTTTCCATTTGTGTGATAACTGCTCTCAATTCAGAAATTTCATGATTAGCAGACTTAAGCTGAGAATTGATATCATTTAACTGCTTCTCTTTAAAACATTTTTCTTCAGTTAAACAAGTGATTTGAGTTTCCATTTCTTCTAAACGAGCTTTTAGTTTAGCCTCAGTTTTATCTTTTTCTTTGAGCCTTTCAGTTAAAGCCAATAATTCTTTATTAAACTCATCCCTTTCTAATTCTCTTTCGTGAGTTTGTTCGTCAATAAATTTTCGATAACTTAATAAGTTCTTTTCGTTTGCCTCAATTTGTTGGACTAAATCTTCACATTCTCTTCTTTTCTCATCGAGAATGTCGTCTCTTTCACTCCTAAGATGTTCACTTTCGAGCGCTAATGCATGGATTCGCTGCAATAATTTAAACCTTTCCTGTTGTAATTGTCTGACATCACTATTGAGAGCGTCGTTATCATTAACCAATTCTATTAAATAATATAAGTTTTACAATAAAGCAAATGGAAAGAAAAAAACCACGAATTATTATGGAAATAACCCGCAGAGACTTATGTAAATGCGATAACAAACAAACCTGTGTTTGTGAAAAGTGCGATTTGTGCAGTGCTATTATTAGAAACTAATTGCAATAGATATGAAATGCATTATTAGACAATTAAATACCATCACCAGAAGGTTTAATTTGAAGAGAAAGATAGAAAACAACAAAAGTATTATTAATCCGACTATTAATTAAAATCTTACTCTGTTGTAGTTGTGGTAATCCCTGAGCGAAAGAGCACTTCTCTTTCTCTAATCGTTTATTATCATTAATCCATTTGTCTCGTTCTGCTTCGTATTCATCGATTTTCATTCTCATTGTTTGCATTTGTAGTTTTGCTTCGTTATAATCAATTACTTTTTCAGATAAACTCAGTTTCTCTTTTTCAAGTGTCTTAACTCTATCTTCGATTTGCAACAACTGAGCCGTCAGTTTGTCACGTCTCGAACATTCCTCGTTTAGTTCAGAAACAAGTTCTTCATTTCTCTTAAGAACAGAATTAAAATCGTGTTCTTGATGTGCGGCTACGATTTCACTCAAAAGTTTAAGAATACGATCAACAGCTGCTCGAAGTCTTCTACTGGCGCCCAATACCACGTCGTCCTCAACTTCGACCTCACTTTGACCAGAAATGAATGTTGAGGGAGGGGTGAGATATAGCAAGTTTGAGGAGGGCGTCAAATCGGGTCCGTCTTCGCATAAATCATTGGTTTCTGACAGTCTCTCCATATTGTCCTCACCTAATGATTGAAAACCTTGTAAAATGTCGTCTTTGTTCGTGACATTAGTTTCAATGCCCATATCTTCGAGTTGTTTCTGAATATCATGTTCTGTATCGAGAAATGTTTTCACTAAATCTGATAACACATGAAGAAGTCGAGAATTGGTTTGAGCCGCATACCTATAGGTATGAAAAATGCATTATTTTGGGGCATAATAAAAGTCTACAACAATCCATTAAAAGCCCACAAAAGTTTCGATTTTACCATGAAATACATTGAATTGTTTGAAGCATACAATACGAGACATGCAAAATAGGGATTTTGAATGCAATCAAAATGGTATAAATGTCAGTACAAAATGCAAAATAAATTAGAACTCGATTTATAAAAAGGAGAGCGTTTCCAATTCAAAATCAGATGCAATTTAATAATTGGGCTAAAATAAGACTTACAAATGCCAACACGATTCTATGTCGGCATCATGTGATGGTGCAGAACATGGGTGATGACTTTGAGACCAATTATTACGACTGTGCCAACAAAATTATTTATAAAAAAAAACAAAACAAAAATTTCAAATGAATTAAAAAAAAACTGTGAAAATCATAGAAACTAATCCGTCACCAAATTATATTCAATAATGTTTTAAATTAATCAATCATTTGATCAAATAATTAAATTATACCCAAAATAAAAATATATTAATTATTATTGAGTTTATTGAACCGGAACTAAGAGAACATACTTTTGGACATGAGAATGAATGGGAGAACGAGAGCTCGAATGCTGATCACTCTCTGACTAATTTGGAAGAAATGGCGAATACGGCTGTAATGGAGAAGAAGATTCACTAATTCGTGTTTTATAAGTGTGAACATCTTCGTAATGAAAGTCGGCTTCCCTTTCATCACTTTTACTCTGTCTTTGTTTGCGTTCTAATTGAGAAATTTGTGTTTTTAAACATTCGATTTCATAATCGAGTTGATTATTCTCTTCTAAATATGTTTGTCGATCGCGTTTCATCTGTGCCTCCAATTGGTTCACTTGTTCCAAAAGCGCTAATTCAGTCTTTCTTTCGCGTTCAGTCAACTCATTCACAAGCGTTTGTTTTGCTTTTTCGAGTTCTTCACGACAATTACGGTGTAAAATATCATTATCTGTTTGAACTGCGTTTTCACAAATACTTTCAGTTTGAAATGTTTGTTCACTTTTGTCAACCATAATAGCACTTAATGTGTTGACACCGATTCCGATGACATCATGTGATACATCGAATTCGCTTTGTCTTCGGGCATATTCTATAGAACTGTCTTCATTCCATTCTGTCTGACACTCAAAATCTATAAGAATCGGCTGCTCTTCAATTGGTTTATTGAGAAGCGAAGACGAAACAAGTCTTAACTGATTTTTTAATTCTTCAATTTGTAAGGCCATAGACTCTGCGGTTTGCATGACATCATCACGACTTTGTAGAGTCACTTGAAGTCTTTCACTCAATTGTTTGATGAGTGCATCGCGTTGTTTGAGAGCCTCATTCAGTTGCATTGCATTGCTTTCGCTCGATATACTTTCATCATTGATATCGTGCCCGTTATTGCAAATAATTTCATCGTTTATAGAATTACCGTTCATGAAGTGATTCGGATTAATGTTTTCATTAATTATTAATTCATTCATTTCAGAAATGGGTGAACCAGTCCTTCGTTTGCGTTTCTTTTTATCGGTAGAATTATTTTTCTTTTTTAGAAATTCGGCAAACTTTGCAAGAAATATAATGTAAATATAGATTAGCTTTTGGTAAAAGTGTGCAAATAACTCATGTTTAAAAGGGAAATAACACTATCATAAAAACTGTGTCAACTTTAGAACTTGTTTCAAAGCCATCAATGAAAACATTTTATAATTATATTTACCTTTTCATTGAGTTACACAAAAAAGAATTAAGTGTTGTTATTAGAAACAGAAGTTATTTACTTTTAATAAAGATATTTATGAAATAACTTCTGAACCGAAAGGATATTATCCTTTATTAATATAGTGAACGCTTAGTGAATAACTACTTATTAATTTAGTTATACTTTTAAAACGAATGCGACCAATGGCTCAAAATATAAATAATGATAAAATAATATCAAACGAAACAGAGATTGTAAATGATAATGAGATTTCCAAATATTATCCCTATTTAGTGAGTGAAACGATTGTGTCAATAATTCGTTTAATCGCAACAATAACTTTGTTGTCTTTTCTAGAGAAAGAATAAACGTTCGCAACCCTTCGCTAATAATAATTTCCTTATGTATTTCTCTAATAACATATTGTGGCCTTTCTTTCAATTTGGTATTAAGAGAACATTTATCATCGCTGTGTTGTCAGACACAATCAATTTAAATTTAATAATCTTTTTGCGCCACTTTCTTACGGAATAATGTATTGGCTTATGGTGTAAAATAAATAGAATGATGAACACTAAAAAATCATATTTGAAATACTCTTTATTTGTTTGACACATCTTTTACAATTACTTTTATTACTGTAGTTATGGATAAATGAATTAAAGCTGACATTAGACCAAATTGGAAGAAATAATAAGCGTTTCTGAAGAGATAAAGAGTTGCCTTAATAATGACAGAATTGGTTACTATGCATATTTGTGAGCTCCGGTCTGCTTCAGTTTGATCATTAATTTAGGATTTTATGTATTAACTGCCATTAGTTTACGCAAAGTTAGTAATGAAATGGATATTTGCTAACAGAAGACTAATAAACATCGGTATGAATAACAATTTATTCAATAAATAAAAAAAGTTCAGACAATAGCTAAACGGGTTGACCTCTACTCGCAGGTCAAAGTTTTATGGATAGAATAGAATATATGAGCGATCATTAAAAATAATGGATAGGCTCTCAAAGGTTTGACTGTGGGGTCAGTCCTTATTGTAATTATAAAAGTACAGGTTTGAAGCAATGTCTCTAAAAATGAATGATGCGCTCAATTAAAATATGAATAGCACTTAAGGTCACCATTAAGTTAATATGCATTATATTCTGCCAAATGTTTCCAACTTTTAATAGTTATATTGAGAACAATATTAAGTTAACACTAAAATAATTTTCATAAATCGTTACGATCAACACAATAGCATTCATATAACATATATTTTTATTACATTTAATGACTTTACATGAGAATTGTGGTTATCTTTGAGGGCAGTTATCATTTGAAAATGTGGTAAAACATTTTATATATAGTTCAAGGCTTTTAAGTAAATCTAAAGTTAAGAAAAAATAGATCAATGGCTTCAGAGTTTAAAATTGCGATTGTTTTACTCGTTTTACTATAAAGTTGTCTCACTTTATAAATCATTAAAACAAATTGTGAGAAAAAAAATTCAATAAAAAAACTAATCACTAGGAATTTAAATATTTTATTATCTAATAAATTGACACATATATTATCAAATTCTTATCTTAATTTGAATTTTCTCTTTAACCTCACATTCATTATAAATGATAAGATTTGAAAAAATTTCTTTACACTCTTCACACTCGACTATAACCTGTAAATAACATTGAATTTTGATCGATTCATATGATAACTGACCAAAATATAATCGATTTATTCTAGTTTTTGCATAATATAAAATTATTGTGCGTTTCACTGCATTACAACTAAATTTGAATTGAATGCAATGTAAATAAATATAATTAGCTTTAACTTATTTAAGTGTATCTCTAATTGCATGTCATTGAATCTAAAAGTTAGTTATTAAACGATTACAATTTTGGAAAGCTTTTGAAAAATACCAGTTATATGAGTCCTGTTTTAGTCTAAAGCAATAGATCAAAACACATGCTATTGATCTCAAAAGTGAATGATTTGAAAATAAGAAAATTGAATGAATCACCAGTTTTGCAAACAGTGAGAAAATAACACAAAACAGGCTTAAAAATATGTCAATAAATTTTGTTAATTATATAACATTATTAACAGATAGTCTTTTTTATTTCTAACTCTTTTACTAAATCTAAGATAACTTAAAGGAACAGTTCCTGTACTGTGCAGTACATACCGGTTGTCAAAACTTTTTTATTATTGTTGAGCACAGGACACGATTGGACTTATTGTTATTTCAATAATCAAAATATGTCAACAAAAATGCCATTTTTCTTCATTCAATACTAGTGTCAGTGATGAACCATCACTACTATAAGCAGTAAAATATATATTTGTTCGTCTATTTCTTCAACTAATTCAAAATTAAAAAACTCTGGGCTTAAGTCAAATATGAGACTCAAAAACAAAGGCCCGGAAGTGTTTCAATCCTTGGTTTGTGAGGTATCTTAAAAATAAATAGTTTGAACAGAGAATGCTCTCTTTGAGTAACTGTTTCTAAAAGATTATTCAAAGCAGTCATAAAACTAAAAGGAAAACAACTAAAAAGCAGTCACTGTCCCATATATATAAAGACTCTCTCCGATCGCGACTCAAATTTCACAAATTAGAGACATTAGCAGTTGAAAGGCTTCACAAGAGCTGATTCATTATAGAAAACATATGAATACGAACTTTTAGGTTAGGACTCGAAACACAATTACGATGTGAAAGAAATCTATTATTCAAATTCATACGAAAAGAAATAACATTCGAAGTCTTCTAAGAAGTTGTTTGGATTTTTTTTCTGATGTCTAATAATAAGTATGCTTTGGGTTAAAGTTCTTTTAATATCTTTTTTTGGTTTACTTGTAATTCAAAATTACAAAATCCATAGTTTGTCTGTATGAGCACTAAAAGCATCTTTTGATTCGATTAGTTTGGAACTTAAGCGAAAATATTCTCCTAAAAAAAGTATAATTAGTAAAAAATTTTCGATTTAGGATATCCTGACATTCTATACTATATTTAAAGTCATGTTAACGGTCATTCAGTTTGATAAATGTCTGACACAAGTAAACTAATGGCATATTAAATACTGATTAAATATATCCTCAATTATGATCTGCTCGAAATTTAATCAAAATAAATAAGCCTTTTATAAGCTTTTTTGAATTTTATTTATAAAAAATGACTTAATCATATAATTTAAAAAGTAATTTATGGACTTTAAAAACTTAATAGAGTTGTCGCGACATTTAATATATTATGATTAGAGCCTTTATTTTTCAGATAAAAATCTCAAAATTTAGAATATAATGAACAGAACTCACACGAATTTTAATCTTAATTCAAATACAGTAGATTCTCGTTATAATCAACTCGGATATAGGGAATCTCTCGTTATAGGCAACAAATTTTTTACTGTAATTTGGCAGATACCCTATTCAGATAATGTTAAAAAACTTTCGATATAATCAATACCCGTTATAGGCAACAGATTTGTGTTGCATTTGGTCATTGACTATAACGAGAATCTACTGTAATAATATTTATATCCAAAATTTCTTAAATGCTATTCAATAATAGTTTATAGAAACAAAATTATATATTTCTTATAGATTTCGGTTAAAAACGTTGAATATATTTGAATATGAGAATAAAACTGAATAAAATATCATTTTTAGGTATATTAACAATTTTACTGATTATAACTGAAATATCGATTATAACCACTGAATGCCCAAAACCTGAATTACTCACTCCATGTAACTGTTCTTCAGATGTGATCTATTGCGGTGGTACAGAAAATATAAAACTGAAACATATTTTCGATTTATTGAGTCAACAATTACCTGATGAGAAAAAACATTTCAGACTATTTTATTTAAATAACAGAGCGATTACTGAAATAGAAGAAAATATATTCAATGACTTGACATTTGAATATATAACCATCAGTGAGGCATCAAATTTAACATCAATTAATACAAATGCATTCAATGAAACAAACTTTATTACAAAAGAATTTCGCGTTTATAACACACCGCTTGTGAACAATCCTCCAAAATATGATATATTTTCTGTTGTCAGTCAAATAAATAATTTAGATTTTCTCCAAATTGGAAACACAAATATTATTGAAATCCCTTCGTATGCATTCAAACCAAACAATGGTTATCAGAATAAACTAAAATCTGTTTCAATTTATGGAAATTATTTAACAAAAGTAAACAGTAATGCGTTTTATAATTTGAATTCTTTGACAAATATCGACATAAGTTTGAGTTCTATTCATAGTATACCTTCCGATACATTCAAATTTAAAACAGAATCAAATGAAACGCTTTCTATTGTTTTAGACGGTATTCTATTCAATGGTTCAAATATTAACACAAATTTTCTTCAAAATATTGAGAGACCTGTTGTTCTACAATATACCTGCATTTCAGGCAATCCTATATCTAATTGTTCAATAACTTATTTGGACGAAAATATATTCCAATCATTTCTAAACTCTAATCCAAATAATAAACTTATACCAAACTATAGTTCAGATACGTTACAAATAGATTGTGATGACTGTCGTTCTTATTGGATAAGAAAAAATACAAATCTAATTGATAGAATTGAAGATTTAAACTGTACTAATGGTAAACAATTTAATGATATGACTAACTTTTCGAATTGTGCTGAAATGAATCTGTTCTAAAGCTAATAATCAACACTGAATATGTGGCCGCCATATTGCAGAAAAACAGCTTCGATTACGGGGTTCGAACCCACGACCCTTATATCATGATTCCTTTATCCATACTCTCTCCCTTTTATAACAAAGATATTTAAAACCAATTTATCTTATATTAGTTAATTATATCTATTATTTGTATTAACAATACTAAAAGATATGCCATAAGTACTAAATAATATATCACCTCTGCATAGATTAAGCTAAAATTGTGCTTAAAAACGTCATAAAAACCAAATAAAATAAGATTCACTGCAAACTTGCCCTAAATTTCAGTGTAATATATCTATCAATTGATTGATAAATACCTTTAAATCTTATATAAATTATATTATTCGGACTCTTGTTATATATAAGTTTACTATTTAAAGATCAACTATTGATTATCTTTAATCAGTAATAATAAAGTTTAGATTTATTTAGGTTAAGAACAGTATATAATAATTCTACAAAAATAATTAAATTACTTCTAAGAAATGCGTATTTCGATACTTTTTGCGTTTTTCTGTTTAGTTAAGGCCAACACTTATTTTGACTTTAGTAATGATCTCTATAAAGAAGTAATAAATTCAAGAAATTTTACGGGAAGAGTAGTGTTGGTAACGGGTTCGAGTTCTGGTATAGGAGAGGGAACTGCAAAGTTGTTCTCAATCCTTGGGGCAAAAGTAGTGATCACCGGAAGAAACCAAACCAGAGTTAAAAGAGTTGCAGAAGAAGTCCAAAAATTATCTCCAAATAACATAAAGGTTTTATTTTCTAAATAAATCGTATATTAAAAAGTCTTGTTATACTATATGTACTGCATATAGAATATAACAATTATATAATTTATAATGAATTTCTTTATTCTTATGAAAAGCCATTACAAGTTGTGGCAGATCTCACAAAATCAGATGATATCAAACGACTCGTCAACTCAACGATTCGGGAATTCGATCGATTGGATGTTCTCGTAAACAATGCGGTCAATATGTTAAATGTTCGATAAGAGATGGGGAAGTATTGGACAAATTCGACAATATGTTCAATATAGACCGGAGTGACTATTCCTGAGAACTTTTTGATTATATTAAAGTGAAAATATTTGTGAGTTTAGAGGCTTTTTTTAAATTCAATCAAATATTATATAACAAGACATGAATTTAAAAAATTATTTATATAAAAATTTATTTCAAAAAATGCAAAATTGATTTTGGCTTAAGTTAAATTCAATTAAGTGCTATAATTCAATTGTAATTAAGTAAAATTCAAAATTAAGATTTAGCGACACCTATGGTGTTATACACACATTAATAAAATGTTTAATTTGATGTGAATTTGAAACTAAATTTTTGTGATCTGAATATCAATTTACAGGTAATTTAGACAATAGTAAAAAATGATATTAAAACTAGATGGGGCAGCCGTTCAATGAACGGGCAAAAAGTTTATTCTTATGACAGTAACAAAACCGTCAACTCCCACCTGAAGCCTGCCCGTAGACCTATTGGTGACATGACCATCGCTCGAAAAGCTATTGGTGTATTGATCACTGACCTAAGACTTATTGGTGCCATGCACACTCACTCGAACACTTAAAATTGTCACCACCATAAAATTAGTCAATTCGGTAAAAGTGGTCACATTGGTAAAATGGCCACTTCGGGAAGAATTTCATTGTTAAAGAACATTTGTGACATCTGTTAGCGTTACTCAAAACAAAATTTTTCCATAGAAAAGCATTGGAGGGGTAGGTTTTTTTCGGTAACTTGGCCACTGGTCACTTTTCGGGAAATTTTTTTTCAAAAATCGCGGGTTTAGGTCATACTGAATCTAATGATACCGGTCTCGACTCTCTATCTTGTCCAGGGGCCGAGCCTATTAAGTGTCATACAAACAGACAAATAAACAGACAGTAATATTATATATATGCTGTTTTACTCAAATTTTACTAGAAATGATGTAATGTATACTTCAATGAAGCATTCTTAAAAAGATTACAAACTTATTAAATATTAGGAAATTATTGATTCAAAAGTAAATTGATAGTATAATGATCTTGTTATTCTATTTAATAAAATTAAACTATTTCCTTTTACTATTACTAAATGTTATCAATTGTTACTGTATGAATAAATGTCGTTGCTACGTTAACTTTTTTAAATTATCTTATTCTAATTGACTCCCAAATATTATAGTATTTAGATATTTGAAAGAAGCAAATATGCTTAATAATTGAAGCTGTTTTGTAAGTTATAATCCTTAAAGTGCCTGTCACATTTAGAAATCTTTTTATAAATTAAAAACTAATTATGTTATTAAAATTAATTTTATTATGCAAACGATACACACATTCAAAACAGACAAACAACTGACAAGTGATACAACTTTTATAATAATCTAGATCAATAGATAATATTAGTTATCGTTTACGTAATCTTAGGTAATATATATTGAAATGACGGTAACTTAATAGATTTTGTCATAATGATCTATTTTATGCACTTAATATATTTAATGAAAAATATCAACCAATAATATATGATATATTGAAGTTGAATATATACTATTTTATATGAATGCGAATGAAGAAGAGGAGCCTCTGCTTTAAAGTATTAGAACATATAAGGCTTAACTTAGTATTCATAA
>JAQGAM010000117.1:0-17128 GCA_034697665.1 Nanhermannia comitalis
TATTTTATTATAATAATAATAATATTAATAATATGATCACAACTTAATAAGTTGTAGATTAATATTTTCTCATTTCAAATGAGAAAATAATTAGTCGATTCTAATTATAGTTAATGTAAGGCTACAGTCGGACAATAAATGGAGAAATATACACATAATCAAACATGTCTGTATGTCTGTGCAACTGGTCCTCGTCATTATCTCCACTCCTTTTTACGACAGTGTCAAAGGAATAAACTGATAGTATCGCATGCATTGAGGTTTATATATATACTTAATTTTTTAAAAATCTAATCAGCGCATAGCTTGAACTCGTAAATAATTAAATTGTGTTCATTTCTCGAAAAGAGGTACAACCATTCATGCAATGGGGAGATTTCCAAATATTATGTAGAATACACAGTCAACATATATGAGCGAGTTTTTAAGTTCTTGATTATCAAAGATCATGCAATGGTATAGTTTGATATTTGCTTTTAAAAGAATGCGTTCATAAGGTTTGAGATCAAGTTGAAGGTTAACTGAAAATGTATTTAAGGCTTTTATTTTAATGACAAATAAATAGTTAAGTTGTAGTTTTTTGATTGATAAAAGCGGTGATTAATCTCTGAAAGTTTTAACAAAAAAGTTAAGAAAATCAAATCAAAATCAAAGTTAAATTTAATAATAAAAACAATAAATACAGATTCTTATATTCTTAATCTTAAGATCTGTTATGATACAGACTAGAGCGCCATTGAAACTAACATATTCATGTTGATGTTGATGAACCTCTTTTTTTAAGCGCTAAACTAAAGGCATATCATTACTTTCACATGATGAAGAAGATGATGGTAATGGGAAGTGCCTGACCTTATTTCTAATGTACAGAATATTATATCATATGCTTTTTTATTCAGTAAAACATTGCAAACATTTATATACTTTGAAGCAATGCATTAAATATATTATACATAAATATTGGTTGACGTTGTTTTCAAATTAATGATACGATCATCTCTGACCTATTTAGCTGGCAATAAAAATCATTATTGTTTTTTAACGTGATTTTATTTTATTAAAATTTCTTTTATTTATTATTCTGACGATATTTTCCTAAGATATAATCAAAATGCCAGACAAATACAATTTCAATTTCACTGAATAGCAGGTCTCTCTCTATAGAGAATGTCAATGAGAAAAACGTTGGAATAAAAAATCGAAAGCATGAATAAGTTATCAAATATATTCAGTAAGGCTATCAATTCAGATTTTTTGAGATTCACTGAGCGTGAGAGGGATAGAATAAATGAAGATATGGAGAGGAGAGAGTATGAGTGAGACAAAAGTTGCATCAGTGCATCACTACTTTTGATATGAATAAAATGTGGTTCAGGATTAACGACTAACAGATGCCTCAACGGAGAAAACCACAAATTTGCTTCGCATCAATTTTTTGGGAGCTTTAAGCACACATACAGTACAGTACTATTTTGCTAATAAAGTCCAAATGTTGGGACGATTTTCCTCTATTTTTCCAACTTTACGTCTCTTTCCTCTTTTGTTACTATTGTCTCATTTGTTTACAGTTGCCTTCTATTACATCAAACCACAAGCTGTCGTCAAAGATAAGCGATGGGGACAGAAGTGAGACAACATGCTAGATGTTGATGAGCACACCAAATGTGTTTTCTCGTTTCCTTCATATCTCTCTTTCCAGTAACTTATTAGGGAGACGAGGACTCACTCATTCTTCCCACTACTGGAGCAGATCCAGCAATCGTTAATCCACTTTAAAATTAATTCTGGTAATTACATTGCAAGCTCAGGGTTTGCGACTTTAACTTTAGTTTCTCACTGAGAACACACATGTGAGACAAATACAAGCGCCGGAAATCGGGATTTATTACTTTTGGCTCAATTCATAATTCACAACATGAGAATATGTACTGCTAGTTATGAAATGAAAAAAATTATTTTTCATCAGTAGTGCGAAAATGAAATTTAACGTTTTTGCGCTTCGTTATAATAAATTATTTTTTCTGTGATGTGTTCAGAGTTAATAACTTGAAATTTAAACTCATGAAAACCCAGTTTTTGAGCTGAAGTTTTTACAAAAATAGCAGAAAAACAGATTTAAAATGTTTAACATTGATTCTGATGAATAGCTACCAATTTTTCAGTACCAGATTTTCTTTTATGTAAAGCATACGCTAGTTTTGTCAAATTGCAAAAATATGCATATGAACTCTCTTTCATAGTATCAAAACTGTATCATATGCTATCTATTGTAGTAGTGATTATAACATTTACTATTTAGAAAAGGAACGACCGGTCAATACTGTGATCGCGAGTAACCAATTATTATATAGAATAAAACTTTAGAAAAACTCAATCTCAACCGCTGTACTCAATACAAAACAGAGAACGGCTCAAATGCCTCAATTTACAAATACTCATATCCTGGCTGTAGTGGACAATGGACGACACCGATCATTGAACGCATAGGCAAAAGAATAAAGTCGGCTTCAGTTTCACCAAAGCCTTTATCCTTTCAAGTATTAGTGAGTTAGTGAACCGACAAAAGTATATAAGCAGCAAAAGGGATCACCAGAATAGTTGATGGGTGAGTAAGACTCCCAGTGGTATTGCATTTCAAATGGTCATTGAAACCCAAAGCTAAAACTAGTAGCTCTAAATAGTACCGTACCTCTCAATAACATTTGCATCGTTTCCAAGTATTTATTCTGTGGTGTAGACTGTAATCATTGCTTTCTATGCATACCATCTTTCTATTTAATGTTCAATATTTCTCATTTCACCCAAACTTTGTTACAATTATTTAACTAAAAAACATGCTCACGAAAAATCATTTGACTTGGAATTTAATTTTTTCACAACAAAAATAAATAATTATTTTAAAATATTACTTTAGATTATGGTTTGGCTGTATTTTTTTTATGAAAGTTTGACAACTTATGCAAAACGTGTTGTGTTTAAAGGCAAATTTTGACCGAAGAATTGAGCGGATAGTCGAACAATAGCCGAGATTTGGAATAAATGCAACCTTTGCATACTTTAAGCTCATTTTGGTTTTGGTCAAATGCTAACACACCTGTGAAAATGGTGTGGAATTATTCGGCTTTTGCTGACATTCTTAGCGAATGGCAAATAGAGCAATAGTTGAAAGGTGAGAATGCATGATATCCATCAATAGGCTAAAGAACTAATTATCCCTCAACCATGGGGTGAGCAACAAAAGGCCAGCGTAGAGGACAAACATAAAATGTTCTGAAATATATTGAGGACATTCAGCGACTGTTTATTGGTGGCAATATTTTACGCGACTTGGGATAAGTACAATGCCATCAGTGAAAAGAGTTGACAGCATGAGTGCACAAACGCAATGCTGAGCAGCGATAGTCTTTGTATGTGCTCAGCGTTGCCCCATGTCACCAACATATGCAAATCGATGGCATCGCCAGTTTTTCAAATTGTATACGTGTTCTTCAGTCTAATGTCATACAATTCATGTCAAACAGCGGTTCTATGTCCGCTTGGTTAACCTTCACCCCTCCCCTCAATAACTTTCAGTCATCAAATAATCAATATAACAATTGTTCATTTTTACCATTTCAATAAAAGTGTGTTTCATTTGTTACTATGAGTGAAAATTTTCTCAAATTTGTTTCACCTATTTTTCGCTCGCGCAGAGCCTTCTTTTAATCAATTTGTCTTAAAAGTAAAAAGGGATTCAAAGCTGACTAACAATTTTCATTGAATACAAAAGGGAACGAAAAGAACAAGATTGTGACGAGAGATTTGATAAAATTAACTCAACAGCAGATGGACTTTGGAAATTCCTAATTCAAAAACATATTCTGTAAATAACTGAGAATTTAAAATACTGTATAACTCAAACATATTGTTATATAAAGAAACGGTTTCATTGCCTTAAAAACCCATTGCTTTCATTGATATGGCATTGAGATAATCATAGAAACAATGAATTATTATACAGTATCACAGTCTTCTTCTAAATATGATTTAATATAATTTAAACTACAATATAAATTATTTGAATAGGAGTTTAACCTAAAAACTGACATTAAAATAATGCCTAAAATAAAAACAATTAATAAAATTCTATTGAAACTGTTTAGAGTAAGCCCTACTTTGATATGCAGCAAATGAATACACTTTAGACAAGAGAGACATGTGAAGAATTGTACATAGCTGCAAGGCGTAGCATGATAGAAATTTTTCGGACAATGAATAGCGTGCTATAAAAGCAACAGCCGATGATTAATTTATATAACTTTTTGCGACATACCATAACTGCAAAACGCATTCCCATTATATAAGTTATATATTTTTCTCTCTCATTGTCCCACTCTTTCTCTCTCTTTAACAAATCTCATACCACTATTCAAAATCTTTAATCCCCAACAAAGAAAGTCTTTAATATATGAAAAGAACTTTTCTCCCCATATCTAAAAAAAGGTGACAGTGCATGAAAACTAGCGTCAGTTTGTATGTGAAGACTTGAATAAGACTTAAGTTTATTTATGTTATTCGTCTTTCTATATCTATACTTTCAACTTATAGCCAGTGTGTCGAAGGATTTAGAGATTTTGTGGGCAGAAGTTTAACGCAAATCTCATAAAAAGGTGAATCAATAGAAGTTTTATTTGAAAGATCATAACTTAAAAGAGAAAAACAGAACAATGTTTTTTATTAATATAATTTACATTAATTTAGTTAAACATAAGGAATTCATTGAAAATTTTGATTGCAGGTGATTAAAGTAGAGGAAGCTTAACGAAAAAATATCATATAAATCAATATAATTGCAAACAATGTATTTAATATAACGCAGAAATACAAGTTTTTTGCTTTGCATTCCATTATGTTGTTTGCAATTTATTACTTGAGTGTAAACAATATAATCACAGGTTTATTCAATCAAAGGTACAGCAATCAAATATAATTATGTTCATAAACCTATCATAAAAGAGAAATTCATTCAAAAAAATCTTAGTGTCTTCCCATATAATTGATAACATGAAAGAATGATTACGTTCAGTAACAGTAACAGCAAACAAAACACAAAATCAATTGAAACAAAAGAGTGCAAATAAATACACAATTTGAATGATATTTAAATTGTTAATATACAGTGAAAATAAAATCATTCTGAAAAAAGGATATAAAATAAAATATTCAAACGATCTATTCTTCACCAAAGTTGACATTTTTATAAGTTATAAACTTTTAAATTTATCGTTATGTTAAACATAAGCGCCAGAGTAAAGTTGGCTTTTGCTTTATATCGATTTGGCCAGTATTCAAACTGCCTTCGAAATAAGTATGCATAAGATTAGTGGTGGAAACGGAAGGATACAATAGAAGTATTAGTGAGAGCCATAATTTCACGACAGTTACTATGAATGGAAACTTTAGCTAAAATAGTGAAAGCCTCAAACCTCCAGATTTTGTTTAATAATACACTGTGATTGCTAAAAAAGGTGGCAATGATTTTGAATTAGAATTTTGAATGTGGCTCCTGGTTAGCATATACCAGTACTACACAGTAGTTGGATGTAAAAAATAGAGGAAAATTATGGGAGAGAAAGAAAAAATAAGAATAGATGTAAAGAATAGAGAAAAAACCAATAGAAAGGAAAATTGTAACATTACGCCATTGTAACAAACTTGTGCTCTCCTCTTATTGTGTATATAATATAACTCATAATACTCTTCTGTAGTCTCAGCCCCACTAGTTTTGAATGTAACAAGTGATGCACAAACAATTCGGCCTAACCTAACAGTATGATTGGTATTGAGGCACATGCGGCGAGATTTTCTTCTTATGGGACGATAATATCATTGTGCTCAATATATTCCTCAAAAGCAAATTTTAAAGGTGTCTCAACCGCAAGATTTGTCTTTAAAACCTTTAAATCGTCAAAATAGAAAATTTTGTGCTTAGTTTTGCGTATTTTTTGGTTGAAGGGAAAAATTTATTTATGGGGGAAAGAAATGAAAATAATGTCAGATATTTCAAAATCCGCTCATAAAGATAGTGGCAGTAAAGCAAATAAAATATTGTTAAATCTGTTAGTGTTGGCATTTTCGAGATCTATGAACTACTTTTGATGCTTTAAAACTTACAGTTTAATTATTAACCAATATCTGTATTGAAATTAGGATAAAATACTTAAATAATCTCATCAATAAAACTAATTTTTGCGAAATTTTATTATCCAAAAAATTATCTCTGAATCAATTTGTAGAGTTAAGGACAAAAAAAGCAAAAAAGATTAAACACTTATAAAAGTTTTTGAAACTTTAAAATCATTACAAAAATCTGTTTTATCTAAAGTAGTCAGTAATAGTTCAACTTTTTTTTAAAGTTTTAGAGTTTGTGTTTATTTAGCACCACAAGTGCGAGTTGAAATGATTCACAGCGAGGACCAGAATTGGTGTGGTATAAGTGAAGGTATGCGATGGATGTGCAGCAGGTTTTCATATATTTAAGATGTTGTTTCAGCGATCAATGAAGAGAGAGTGCAGAGACTTAAACTTTTCAAAAAAGAGTGAGGCACATAAATTTATCTAACCTTTAAGGTCAGTGCAATAATTTATTCAATTTGAAAATAGCTTATGAGACACACACATACACAATACACACATTTCTTGCTTCATTCTATAGTGGGCAGAGTTGAGGCACTTTATGTTTACAGTTCTTATTAACTGATCTGAAAATACTTATTGCAATCATCTTTTCTGCTTTTCTATTCTTTCTATTTTAAAATATTTTGTAAAAAAGTTTTGATAAGTTATTGCCAATCATAGGCAAAGAACTTCAGACAAATAACAATAAATGCACCAATTCTTCTCTCTTTTTATTTATTGTATTGGACATTGTATTGTAAAGTAGTTTAAAAATTTTCTTATATTTCATGTAATATTTATTTTTACCTCTAGTTTAGGGAAGTATTCATTCGAGAGAAAAGTTATATAAAAAACTAATAACAGTCAATCGAGTGAAAAGAAATATTAAACTGTACACACGTTCGATTGCATTTAATAGATTTGAATCATTTCATGCCAAATATTAAATCTTAAGCAGAAAATATCAAGTTTTTAAGCAGAGAATGGTTTTAAAAAGATTGTAATAAAAAAACATTGACTTTTTATTTTTCTACTATAATATAAATTCTTTTATAAATCAAACAAAAATAAACTTAATTTGCTTTTGAAATTATTTTGATTCTAATCTTTTTTAACAAAATTTTCTCTTATTCCTTATTACTCTCTTTCTGCTAATTTGACATCAAATATAAAACTTTTTTAATGTGATGCCATAAATCAAAATATATAGCAGTAATGTCTTTCTTAAAAAAAGTTACTTTTTGAGCTTTTGTTGAATTCATGATTATATTTTTGGTTTTATTCTTTCTTTTATTTATATATTTTTGTGCAAATACATCAAACTAATGTTTATATGAATTGAATAAGCCTTCCTCACAAATAATTGATTGGGATATCAATTTTATGAATGTCCATTATTTGTAGCCATATTTCTTTGATAGTTTGTTTAACTGAAGAACTATTATGCATATCTCTAATCCGTTATAAATGGCATAATGTAATAGCACTTAACTTATGTGACAGAACTAGGCTTCATAAAAATCACAAACAATAGCTAAAAAAAGGTTCGTCAGTTGAGATACAATATAATTGACATGTCATGTCATAAATAACAATACTACTATCGATTAGAACCCAATGACTCCTTTAGTTCCTTCAGTGGTCTGAAAAGATTATTTAATGGGAAATAAATCTCGACAAAAAGTTTAAGCCATAAAATCAAAGCAATTTATTATATTAAGTTTTATTATAACTAGTTTTTTGTTTTCTTATTCTTCTATAGTGAGCAAACTTAATATAGCAAATGTTAAAGTTAATATTGTACTAAACAATGATATATAACAGTGCATTAACGATTACGAGTAACATTTCTTTGCAAAATGAGCTGCACTAAGAGTATTGATAGCAATGCAGTGCTACGAATGCCAATTGCTTTACCAAATATAACAATGTCACGCAAAGGCATATGGCATACGCAGAGGTAAAGGTAAGGACTAACAAACTAAGGGCTAAGGCTAAGGGCGAGCCAACATTTCAAAGTCCCTTTCTTATTTTTACTTCACTTCATAGCCCCTAAACTTATTCGCCCAAAAGAAATAGTAGAATGAAAACCAAAGACCAAAGCAATCAAATCAAATATAAGATAATTTACGGTCGCGGTAATCATTCTTTGTCAGATGGAATAGTTTTTGCAAAAAAAGAAAGTGCTATAACTCTAAAAAAATTTTACTTTATATCATTTCTAGTGAGTATTGTCAATAGTATTGATGTATGGCTTGAAGGGAAAATACCATCTTTTAAGGCAATTATTATTTGAGTTTTCAGTACAATACACTTTATATGATAACAACAAACTTTCTTAAGTTATGAGTTATCATTGTTTCACAGCAACATATCTTATAAATGATAAACAATTGATTTCATTTTCTACTGAATAATCATTTTTTGAAAGTCAAACGAAATCATTCGAAGACTTATTCTGTTTAATTAGAACTTCTTAGATATGATTTAAAGTGAATGCTAAATACAATATTAATAGTCAAATAAAAATATATTATCAGTAAATACTTTAGATTATCTAAAGTGAAAAGCTTTGCTCAAATATACAGATATATTGTTTACAAATTATAATTATCGGGCAATGTTTTCCTGACATTATTATCAAATATAGACAGTATACTAGCGTTGTTTGATAAGAAGTTTTAGTGCAATACAATAGTACTGGTTTTTATTTGGCATATTGTAAGAGAATTGAGAGAAAGCATCAGAAGCTAGCATGTCACGACTGAGCTTACCATCAAGACTACATCCAACATGTCACGCAATTGAGAATAACATGTAGTCATATTACAAGCACTGAATAAAACTACTAAAACATGAGCACATCTTTTTCATAAACACCACTCACATCATAAGAAATTGTTTTAATTTGTGTTTTTTCTTATTTTTAGTAACTCTAGAAATGGCTTTCCATTGAAAACATTTTTTATAAAATGTTTTATTAAATAATCTTTTAATTTAACAGCTTTTTGATGTCGAATCAAATTAGTAGTTATTCAAATCCTATAAGTAATAACCTTAAAATATTTTCTACATGTTATGCATTTTTAGCTTTTTTTTAACAAAATTTTTGTGATCACATGAAAAAAAGTTATTTTTTAAATATCATCTGCAACTCAAAAACTGTGAAACTTTTGGCTCACAAAGTCTCGCTTCGGTCGCTTTGCAAAAGAAAACTTTAAAACTACGGTCGGATGATTTGGCAAATGGTTTCTTTATAGTATCGTCTCTTTGGTATTTTGGTTAACTGCTAGACATCTCTTCATGCATCACACCCGACATGCATTTCTTACAAAGTGAGAAAATAAGAAACTGAAGAGAGTAAGAATCTATGCCTAGAATTATAAGACTCATTACGAGAACTACAAATTCATTTTCGCTAAAATGTGAAGAATTTTAGTTTTGATGATTAGTACTGTGTATAATATTCTGAGAAATGTGGCAAAAATATTGAGGAAATTCTTACAAAAATATATAATTAAATGAGTTTTGAAAATTAAGTATTTAAATACAATATCTGTTCTTATAATATAGATAATAAAATCGATTAGTACTTAAAATAGATCAGACCTTTTATTAATAGGGTTTTGTTTCAAGAAAGTACCAAAATTTGTATCGTTTATTTTGCTATTAAAATGCATAACTGGATGGATAACTGGTAAAAACCAGGAAAAGCTATCGCAAAACAGTCATTGAGTAGGAACGAAAAAAATGTTTAAATCCCCAAAAGCAAAATAATATCGATATAAATACTATTTTATTTACCCTTACATAATGACTAAATAATTAAATAAGTTTTTTTAGATTTTAATTAATGATTTGTTGATTTTTGTTTATCAATATTATCCCTTATTATACAATCATATACTTAAATATTTGAGTATTTCATTAGAATTATTTAACTTATATGTAGTTAATTTCGCGCAAATTTACTTAATATAACTAAATTTTATGATCATTAGAATTGGATTAGAAAATTATTATACAGTATTCATAATTACAGTATTTTACCAAAGTGGAACAAGCTAACAAGCGTTCTGGCAGGGTTGGTGAATTCTCAAAAAGCCGAGGAAAGATAAAAAAGATTACTTGTTTTTAAAAACAAAGATTTCACAAAAAATTCAATTATATTTTTACAATTTTTCCTTTCAAAAAATTACATTAAAATAATCCGTTGTTTATTATTGATTATACAAGCTTATCCAATTTTATTTATACTATACCATAGCTATACTTTTAATAAAATTCTATTTAGGAATTAAAGTATGATTTTTGAATTTCTAAATTTTTGGGAAGGCTGGGCAGGGGTTTTGCCTCTACCAAACTATAGACTTGTTCCACTCTTATATCCTGAATCTATGCTTGCATTAAATCAAAATAGTGGCTGTTTTAATAAAATTCCATAAATAAATTGAAAAGTTAAATAAATAAGCAATTTTACAAAATTTGATTTAATAATAACTAATTTATATTGAAACAAAAAAATTTCTAAACTTTTCAAATGTTATTTTGAACGAATTTTTATTCAAGAGATGATTTGATTAAATTAGAAAAACTCGTGACAAACAGACACTATTCATGAAGTTAATAAAGAAGTGATAAAAAGCTGAACAATGTTTACCTTGCTTTGCATCTGATGATGAGTTGATTGTCAACAGACTCAAAATCACTAACAAATAGCCGGATAATTGTTTTGAAACATTATAATTACAATTAAAGATCTGAAGAATTCGCATCATTCGCATCATTACATAACTGATACCACTTTTAAAAGCACTTATTCTTCTAATTCTTCTTAATTTTAAATTAAAACTAGTATTTGTGACATAAGAAGTAGTACCACATACTTGTTTAAGTTCCATCACTAGTGAACTAACCCTTAGGCTGAGGCAAACAAACTTAGAGACACTCTCTATCTAAAGCATAGAGTGCTTTAAGCATCGGTGTTGTGTTCATATTTCAAAGTCTTCATCCAAAACTAGCTCTTCGCCAGTGAGCACCTGGTGTTCAGTGATTGTGAGAGCACTCCTACTATCAACGTCATAGTCAACAGTTACCGCCTCATACATTGGACTCTTCAACAACTCACTGAACTGTTAATACGAATACTCAATACTAGTTCTCATACCCGAAAGCAGTGCTGCTCTTGTTGTAGAAGAAAATAACTAAATAGATGAGAGAGAGTGTGAGTGAGACACAGACTAACTGTTAGTCAGAGAGTGGAGAGAAACAGACAGAGAGATACAGAGAATCAATGAAGTAAAATGTTAGTGAAGCCCATTGTGTTTGCCCGTCTGCCCTCTGCCCTCACTCGCATCCACTTGTATTGTATATCTTCTCAATTCTCTGAATTTCATTTGCCTGAAAACAATGTAAATTTTTTATTAGCATTTTATTGAATAAAAAGTCAAAATTTGAGTGCAATTAAACATTTGTTAAAACTGTTATATTTTAATATTTAAAGGATTTTGAAAAAGAAAAGAATGAAATTAAATCTAATTCAGAATAATTGACTGCACTTCAAACGATTGAATCCCTGTTTTTATACATGATAACAAACTTTGCCCAATTAAACTCATCAAAATCACTAATTTGAATCATTTGAAAAATACAAAAGATAAAAAAATGTTTTATTCCAAAAAAATATTTTATTGAAAGCGTAAAGTTGTAAAAGTTGAATATAATGCGTACAACCTTTATAAGAATGCAAAAAAGAGAAAAAAATCAGCAAAAACTTCTTTAATGTTTGATTAATAATGAAGAGCATAAGCTCGAAACCCCAATAATAAAGTAAAGCGCGTGAAAGGAATTTAAACATTAAGTATTAAGAGAAGAAATGAAATTCATTGCTCAGTAATCCATTGGTGGTAATAATTTTGTAAAACTTTCCAATCTTTCACTGAAAAGCAGGCGTTAATAAAATAAAATAATTAATGAAGAGCATAAGCTCGAAAACAGCGAGCCGAGCCTGGCGAGCCTAGGCTCACAAACCTTAGAGCCTGAGCCTGCTTTTAAATTACTCTTTGTTAAATAGAATGAGGTATTCTTATTCCAGACTTCACCAAGCTCAGAACTCTAGGGTTCAACTTTAGGATAATCTTGAAAATAAAGAGGGACTCCAAACTCTTCGGTTTTCTGACACAATGTTTAAAAAATTGAACAGATTTTTTACATAGTTTTTTTTGAAAAAATAATATGAAAAATAATAAATTTAATAAACAGAAAAATCAGACGTTCCTAAAGGTGCAATTTTCTCAAAATAGTGGGGGGGGGGGGGGTTCCGGTCCTAACTGAAGAAAACTGTTCTTATTTTTAAAAAATTGTATAATTGTTTGCATTGAAATGTATTTGTTTTATTCAAAATTTTATTAAACAAAATAGAAGTTATTTTAATAATTTGTAGATGAGATAAATTATTTTAGATAAATGCAAAATTAAATAATTTTTTTATTACAGCAAACTTAAACTTAAATATGTAGAAATGTTTGGGTGACCTAGGCTCATTTTCCCATAGCTGTAAAATGACTTTCAGTTAAATGAAATTCATGGAAGTGGGAAGTGGTATTATTCTCAATTTCAACGAGTACACTATTGTAGACACAAACACAATCATACAGTTCTGTATACAAATGAACCTAAAGTTGTATTCTTTTTATTTTTACAGTTCTCTATGTCTATGAATCTCATTCTAAAAAAGCAATAATAATTATAGGCTAACATTCAATAGCTCCCAACTGCTCATCTCTATTGTTAATAAATGTTTTTCAACATCAGTTCATATCTATCTCTCTTACAGTTTACACAAAAAAATAAATAAAAAATAAATGTAACTTTCCCTTAGGCTGAAATATGGTATACATGTATACACAGCTCTTTTAAATAGGAAAGCAGTATCAGAATAATGCCTTTCGTACATTTGCGGACAAAGAGGCAGTACTCGGTGATCAAAAAGGATCCGCAGTATCATCAAAATAAATTGCTAATAAACATTTGCCATTTACACATATAAAGCCCAAGTGTCATATTATTTCTATTATTACGTTCACTGACTTTGTGAAAACTCCTTTTCAACGCCTTCTCTATTTTTGATTATTATTGTTGTTTTGAGCTCTGATTAATAAAGTGCTAGAAAGATGTCTCAGAAGCACAGACAGAGACAATCAGAAAAGATACAAACTTTTTTGGATATAATATAAGTTATAATAATTTAATATAAAAATTGAAAGTAATAATTGAACATTTGTTTTCCTTACAATTCCATAAAGTGGAGTAAGAAAATAGATGTGAATTGAATTTATAGTAAAATCGTAAAATTAAATGTTTTTTATGCAGCTCTTCCATAAAATATTTTTTGTGTTTCTTAATTTGCTTTAAAAATCACAGCGCTTTAATATCTTTAACATTTAATTTGATAAAGTTATTTATACAACAGTTTAATTGATTTTGAAAGGAAACAAATTAAACTCATTATTAAATTATAAACACATTCGATAGCAATGAAAAGAATTTAAAATGCTTTAAACAAAATAAAAATATTTAATACTCGTAATGAAATTTTTAAAATAACATGGAAGTGAAATGAGAAAAATCAGTGGAATGGAAGTGAAAATTGTTTTATAAATATTATTGAGGGGAATCAAAATGCTAAAAGTTATACTTTAAATATTTTGAAACACTAATTGAAAAGAAAGGAAGCAAAATAATACTATCAATAAAATATAATATCAATTCTTGAGATGAGAAGTGTTTGGCTCACTAAACAATATTGGAAAGTGAAGTATTTCTGTCGGTGAATGTCGAGAGTAATATTTTTAGTATAAGCATATTTGTGTGCAATACTTTCTCGATACGACGCGAGATATAATGCCTTTTTGCTTATAGCGGAAATCAATAGCAGAGAAAATATACTTTCTAGATATGAACAATTCAGTGCAGCGAATAAATGTGAATTATACGCTTCATTTTCCTACAAAGCAAAAGAGTTCAAGAGTGAGACTCAAATGCTCTGATATATCAGTGATGATGACACCGAATATGCGCCACTCATGATCTCTACTTATAAGTGACTGCGAGTTTATTTCTTCTCTCTTCTAAAGTTTATTTTCAAAGTTTTCATAAGTTTATAAATGAAAAACATTAATATAAAGCTGCGTTTTAACTGCTTTTGTTGTTTAAAACACTCGTCGGTTTTTTCTCAGACGTGTAATGTTTTGAATTATAAAATTTAGACATTGCCCAATGATTTATTTATTCAGATAATAAAAATAAAGCGTTTCACTATTGAAAGTTTGAGCTTTTTATTACTTGTTTCAGACATAACAAGATTTAATAAACGGATTTATAAAATTTACTTTTATTTTTATTGCGTTTCAAACGGCTTTCTGTCCTTATTCCAAAATATTAAGATTTTAAATAATAAATATAAATCTGGTTTTATTCTAATTCATTGGATAGTTGTATTGATAGTTCAAATTTAATTTATTCATTAACGCACTTTTTAGAATACAAAATTTGAGCCATTTTAGTATTCAAGTTAATTATAAAAAAAAGTGCTCAAAGCAAAAAGCAAAGTATACAAAATTTTTTTGTCCGGGTCAGACATAAGAAAAATCAAAAATTTGATAATCATTAGGCCTACACTTGAATGCCTGAAAATACTTTCAAATGATTTCTATAGTTTAAGTAATATAATATTATATACTTTTCTGTAAGATATAATATTGTGTGGACACTGATTCAAAATAATTAATTTATGAAAATATTTAAAGAGTTTGATGTGATAAAAAGACTTAATAGATCATTACGTTTTAATTAACAAAAAATCATCATAAGTCACAAATCGTCAATAACTAATCAAAAGATACAGATAAAGTTTTTGCTATGTTTTATTTATGTAAAAGTGTGGAAAGCATTTGAAATCGATGGTAATATCGCTGATAGACAAGAAAATTTAATATTCACTCAAATAAAAACAGTTCGTCTTCTTTAATAGCTTTGCAATGAAGGTTTAAGAGAGCATTCTATAGCAGTTACATATGAAAAGATAGTGCTTGGATTTCGAGTTTATCAAACACGGACCATATTAAAGCACCAAATGTACTCTGGCTTTACATATACAGTTCAACTCATTTATATCGAGTTTATCCACCAGTTTCGAGAGTCAAGAGGTTAAGAAAAGTTAACAAAATGTCTGAAATTAGTGCTGATTACAGAGTTTGTATGAAATATTGCTCTTAAGTTTGTGGTTCGGGTTTCTCTCGCAACAGTCTCTCACTTCTTGGTGATCGACATCATTGGGAGAGTAAGATTACTGAGTTGTTAGTAATATATACAGTAGACTATAATATATTATCTCTATGTGAGAGCCGGTGGGCTGCCATTCATTCACTAGTGAGGGGTTATAATAAAATAAACTAAAATGCTTGAAATGCTTCAACAATGGATCAACAATTTAGTGGCCATTTGACTGCTAATATCAATATTGTTATTAAGAGAACTGCCACTCTTTTCTCTAACTATCACTCTATGGCCTGTAATTAACAGCAGGAGTGAGATAAACAAAAAGGCCCTTAATTTTGTGAATGTTACCAACTTTTACCCAGAAGTAAATAAACTTATTCTCTATTTTCACTTTATTGAGTTATTTTGAGTATATGTCTCATTCACTCTCATTGAAGTTGTAATTATTTGATGAGCACTGAAAGTAGAGCTCAAATCGTCGCATCAACATAAACATCGTTGCATTTGCTTTTAGTTAAGTTATGATAAAGGCCTACGGCTTCCGTTAATCCCTGTCTGACTCAAAGGCATTTACGATTGATTTGGGCTTTTAGTAGCGATAGTTGCAAAGCAATGCTAAAGACAAGTTAAATCGCATCTCCAATATCTTGAATGGTCGAAACAGAGTTAAGCAGTGAAATAATCCTCGGGCGGTTTTAGTGGACTGCCTTAACTTGAATGTATATAAAACTATATATAACTTAACTTCATTCAGCACTAGGGCTTAATTGTAAGGCTTGCATATACTTAGTGTACCCAAAATGAAAATACTCTCTCAAAAACAATCTACAAAATCATCAATTAAATTGCTTTACGAGACATCTAGATTTGGTATCATAGATGTGGTGGACCTTCATTTACATATTATTGGTAAGCTTGTACAATGTTAGACATTTCCCTATTAGCATAACAGCACAAATACAAGAAATTAAATTAAAAGCAAAATATCTCAAATATTTTCTTAATTCATAGAAAATATTTTGTTTATTAAATTTTGTAAACTGTTAGTACACCTATTATTGTAAACTATTTTTGACTGATAAGCGATAAAACGGAAACGAAATTTTAAAATGAAATAAAATCGTTGAAATGAGAAATAATCTAATACTAGTGCCCATATTATTAATAAAATTAATTACCATATGAACCAAAGCCCGAGTGAATGACTAAACTCTTATGACTGATATGAGCATAAGTCCTGATGCATATTATTTAAAGCAATACTTATTTTGCATAATTTTGCAATATTTCAAGTGGCGCTTAGTTTATTCAATACCACCAGCATTTCATGATAAAGCAGGCTTTAAATATGAATAATGGTCGTTGATGGGCACTCACTATTCATAAATACTGATATCGTTTTCATTGACAAAGTTATGCCATAAGAATTACCATTAACTATGAGCGCAAAGTATTATATTTTTTAAAGAAAGAAATAATACGCGAAGAAAAAAAATGTAACTGAATAGAGTCAAAACTTTTCTCTCTCTCCACTGATATGAGTTATAATATATATAATTACTATTTTTGCTATTACTGATCGAAAAACACGATAGCATTGCCCAAAAATGATGGTTTTGACTTCATTTTTGGAGTTATAGGTTTTATCAGCAGAACAGAAACACCACAAAATACTCTCATTAAAGTATGTGTG
>JAQGAM010000118.1:0-17096 GCA_034697665.1 Nanhermannia comitalis
TTTAAGTAATTTAAATAATATAATGTAAGTATTAAATTTAGAAAATACAAAATACCATTTTGTACTACTGTTTCACTGCGTTCGACATTATAGCTGAGAACTTTTACATTTAAAATCGCAATTTTTATAAAAATGCGTCTAATTTTTCTTGACTTATTATTAACTTATTTGCTGTCTTATTGCTATCTTATTTACATTTTAACTGTTGATAGAATACTAAAACTAATTTAAAAGAATAATTTGGTGCCAAATCAAACTAAATTCTCAACTTTGCCAATACTATTAAACTTGTCTTTATATTTATCTAAACAATTAATTTTAGATTTTAGATCTAAAAGTTTATGTTAGCTTTTAGTAATGCTTATAAATACAATTCTTGTTCAGATTGAGATTTAATGTACTGGTAATTCAAAAGTATTTTCTTTCGACTAAACTATTTGTATAAGAAATGCCTTAAAATTATATGAAAACCTTTTCTCAAATGATTAATTTTTTATTGAACAAAATGAGTTTTAAAACTGTGATCTTTTACTATTTATATTGCAAAGTATGACATGAATAATGAAAATTGTACACAACTTTTACCATAAGCTGATATGGATTTTTGACAATTAATTTTCATTTTAAACAAAAATAATTACAACATCGCTATTAAAATCACAATACCTGGTCATTAAATAGCATCAAAAGGCCTCTCAAACAAAATACAAAACAAAACAAATTGTATTTATATATTTATCATTTTTTAACTACAATTTTAATCAAACACAAGTTCCGAAACAAATCTTGTAAACTATAAGTTTAAATTAGACTTAGAAACATAGATTTGAAAGAATCAATTGTGACACAAGCGCTTGTTTTTATACTCTTTTTCAGGTTTCCGGTAGATCGAGATCGAGATCGAAAAGCTTTTAGAAAAATACATTATTAATTATGACTGCTGTGTAATATTTACACTCATTTTTGTGTGTGTATGCATTAATTTGTGCTCATTTTATTTAAGAGTTGCTTAATTCATCTGTTAGGTTAATAATTATAAATATTAATTAAAGAACTCCGTCCATCAATAAATTAAAGAGATTATATAATCTTCAATTTGAGTGTCGTTTTATTGACTTTAAGGTTCATAACTTATGAATTATAAGATATTATCAGCGAAAAGATTAAATAAGTTAAGATATAAGTTGGATTTTAAATAAAGGAATTGACAAGTTGATCGTCTATTTCCTACTCAAGAATGACAAGTTTCCAATACATTTAACTGCAACCACACACTATTTTTATCACTTTGATTCATGGGTTTCCGAATAAAGTCATGTCAGCCAATCCATGAATTATCTCTAATATTTAGGTTAACCATAAATTATAAGACATTTTAAATGCAATGTTTATTTTTAAAGATATTATGATCAATGATATCAGAATTACTAAAATTAGTATAAGAATTATATTGATTTTAATAAACAATGATGTGACCAGAATTTTTTGAGTGAGAGGACAAAAAATTTAAAGATACTTAAACCTAATTTTTAAAATTTAATTCAATGAAAATTAATATTTAATGACATTTAAAACTGAATCATATCAGAAAACCTTTTAATCCAATCAAAGTATATAATGAAATAAAAATTTCAATGAACTTAATTAACATTTAATTTGAGTTGAGGGGGTATATGTTTCCTCTGCCGTTATGATAGTCACTCTAATAAATGAATTACTCAATTCCATAAGTCTTCAATCAACGTAATAATAAAAATATTAACAAAAAGAAATCAATTTTATTTTTGCCAAAATGGTTCAAATCGTAAATAAAAAGCTAGCAATGTATGCAACCATTCTATAAACTGATGGGAAACTCAATGTTTCAATTTAATATCTAATGTGTCAGTTCGATACAAATTCTAACACGTAATTAAATCTATTCGGGTATACTGTACAGCACGAGTTTACTATTTCTGCAAAAATAATAAGTTTTCAGTTTTTTATTGTTGTGTCTGAAGAAAAATTTGTTTTTTTGTATTCTATGTCAATATTTGGTTAATTGTACGCTAAGCCGATCACGGATTCAAATGTCTATATATCGATAGGATTTAGAACCTCTGCGCAAATCTGTCAATAATATTGATTCATTATACTCGACTAGTAATCAACGTTAAGTTGACTTATGAGAGTTGACATCACATTTTTCTATCACATAATCATTAAATCCTACATAAAAATTAAGATAAAATATAAGTCAAATGCGATACAAAATTACATACAATTTTGTCAAATATTGATAAGTAAATACACGAAATCCGGGAGTTTAAAACAGCTGAAATCTGGTGGGATCCGGGAGAAAAAAAGTAGCATTCTTGGGAGCGTTTTCGGTAGAATAACATTATTTTTATTGAGTTTATCTTCTATGTATTATAAAATAATTAATTTTCTTGGACAATAATAAAAGTTAGTTTAAATAAAGTCATTAAAACAAATATCAAATTTTTAAATGTTTTTTACAGCAAACATATCTTTTATGGGTTAAAATAAATCTGTTTAGTGAAAAAGATCTCTCAACTTCAACTTAAAATAGGTTTAGGTTTTTCTAATTCCAAAATCTAAAGAATTACCAGTTAATATAAATTTTCAAAATCTCTCAACAATCACAACATTTTTGTGGAAATATTAAAAATCTTGTTTTGTATATGAAATCGGAAACGGGAAAGCGGAAGCCAAAGTCAAAAATAAAGATTTGCGGAACTTTAAAAATTGATAATTTTAATTCTTTGGGGCTTTTTTAAAATATTTTTATTATTTATTTTCCGTTGTTTTTACAAATTTAATATTTCCGGGACCTCTCGGAAATCATGTCTTTATTGATAAGTATAGATGCACAGTTGGTCATAAACCTAAGTTTGAAGCTCAGCAGCTCGAAACCGCCTGAGCTGAGCTTATGTTCAATAACCCTTGAGCTGCGCTTGTACTCATAAGCTCAGAGCTGAACCCTGAGCTGCGCTTATGAGCCTATCATAAATCCAATAATACGAATTTCAATTCGAATTATGCATTTAATTTAAAAAGTACAGGAAATGTACTGTATGTTAAATATTTAAACACACAAATTAATCATTTTGATCAAAAAGATTATAAAAACTATTTAAACACCAAACTTTGCACTGAATTATCAGATAATTTACTTCTTTTTTTGTAATAATATCTCTGGCCTTTGAGAATATCTGTTCGCTCGTAACACTTGTGGCGGTATACATAGAATGTCAAAAGAAAAATTTTGAAAAAGTTGGATATCTGTTATCTTACATTTCCACCACTAGACTGGATTAGTTTGCGGGCTTTCTTATGCCAAATTTGAATAGATTTTAGTTCTAGAAACAAACATTCCGAGCGAATTGTATTATATCTTATTTAAATATGATGCTTTATGACTCAGAACAATATAAAATTTTTGTGATTTAATGTTGAATTGTAATTTGATATGACTTTTGCATTCCAATGCTTTCTTGTACCTAATCTGAAATTCTGCTGAGCTGAGCTTCAAGCTCAAAATTGAGCTTGAAGCGCAGCGCAGCTCTAAGCTAGCTTATGTGCACCTATATTGATAAGTATAATCTTTAAAGGTTTGCTTCACTGAGCGAGTGTGGATATGTTTTCAGAGAAATAACTATAAAAAAAAGTAAAATATAAAATACAAGCTATTGATTATATTAGACTAAAGTATGTTCAGCAAAAATAATATCACTTAAAACTTCACCAATA
This sequence comes from Nanhermannia comitalis, assembly GCA_034697665.1. Classification (NCBI taxonomy): domain Eukaryota; kingdom Metazoa; phylum Arthropoda; class Arachnida; order Sarcoptiformes; family Nanhermanniidae; genus Nanhermannia; species Nanhermannia comitalis. Next base: position 3,754 of record JAQGAM010000118.1, read on the forward strand.
AATTAAAAATAGCTTTATTCTTATTTATTTGTTTTTTGTTAAATTTAGTCAAAAAGAAAAGATGCGAAATGGTTTCGTGCAGTTTCTTGGACTGATTGATCATTTTCTTAAATCAAAAATTTTATGCTTACTGTATTAACAGAACAGTATTTGTATGAATTTTATTTTTAAATCAAAGTCAAATGAACCAACAGGTAAGACTACTTTAAATTGAATCTTTTATTAAAAAGTTTTGGAAATTTTTATTTTTACATAACAATTGGTTAGAGTGCTATTGAGTTACTTTTCAATAACTAATCACGTCAATGACACTTCATTACTAAACGATTAATGATCGGAGAAATTGAACCAAATTTATTAAAAAGAAACACTTCATCTCCAGATATAAAAATAAAGAATTGGCTTAAGTCTTGAATTCATATGATTGGGTTTGCCAACTTTTCTTATAATGTTAATTGAGTGTCATTTATGTAAACAAGTTTTTAATTTTTAGCAGAGATGGAGAGTAAAAACAAATTAGAATAAGATATTTAAAGTTAAGTGCTTTTGATTCTAAAGTGTTAGACGGATGTGATTTACAGTATATACTTTTGCATTGACTGCATATCCAGACATTACCTAGAATGGGAAGCATAGAACATTTAGTATCAATAGAACAAAACAGACAACCGGTAAACTCTAGTTTTAGTTAAAGCACGCGATTCAATAATATAAAGCAGTTTTGTATATGAAAAGACTTCATGGACACCCTATACAAAAGTGAATTATAAGCTATTAATTTGAACTACAGGTATTACATTTAACAAGTAAAGCATGACTTAAGACTCAGTCAATTTCTCTTGAATTACTTTACTATTAGTTGAGATGATTTTCTGAAATTTTCATATTTTATGAAAAATACTTTAAGACATATGATTGTAAAGTTTGGTTGAGTTTCGGTGAATAGCGCGTGCTATACTTCAAATAAAGTAAAATAAAAGCCTTTCATAACTTAAGGCTTACGAGTCAGTAAAAAATACACTGAGTATCGGCGTTCCTCTCAAAAAGTGAAAATTACCCTAATTTTCCGTGTATAACCCGCGGGTTATACTAGAAAGAAAGTTAATTTAATGTAAAATATAATAGTGCGGGCTATACATAGGGTGCGGGTTATACACGAAAAATTAGGGTATATCTAGAATAGCGATATTTAACCAGTGCAAAGAGGATTGCATTAAAACTTTAGTTGATAACATTTCTTAACTTTTGATCAAATATTCAATGATTAATCCTATAATACAGTAAATACACATATGAATTATTTTATTAAATTAAGTTCACGCCTAATCTTATAATTTATACTGTATTTAATGTATTTAAGACCTGAAATCTAAGATTGACTTAAAATATTACGGTTCAGTTGTAGAAAACAAATGTCTGTTATATAAATCGAGTGTTTTTGAGTTTATTTTCAACTTTTACTATAAAATAAGATGAGATGAAAGTTTCACTCATTTGGATGTTGTGCCAAAACTTATATCCAGTTTTTTATAACGCGTCTTAAATTAACAAATAATTTTCATGACTCACATACAGTATGAGCTGAACTTTTACCCTAAAAGCCGAACAAGAAGTTTATTTCCTTTAAGAAGTTTTAATCAAATATTTTATTTGCGAAGCTATTGTTCAATAACTTGATATTTCAAAAATGAGATTAATATTAAATTAAAACTAAATTAAACAGAGTTGACAAACAAATTAAAATATTTGTGCGAATGGTAGTTCACTAGTTTCGAAATGAAAAAATTATTTGACGGCTCATTCAATTTATACGGCATATGCGCTAACACTTGTCAGAATCAACACAAACCTATTGTAATAATTGAAACATAAATGCAACCAAACCTGTATTAAGTCAATAGTTCTGAATCAACTTTTATTATCGATTCATTTAATCTAATTTGTAAAATAATTATTTATCTGTTTGCGAGACTATTGTTCTGCGATTTCTGATTTTTGTTAACATTATGTCAAACTTTATTATACTGTAATTCAAAATACTTTTCAATTCAACTATTGGTTGATTTAATAAAATAATTACAATACTGTACAATATTAGTACTGAATCTTTGCAGATAAAAAAAAAGTTTGCGTTCGCTGTTTATCGCTAACAGTTTCCACTGTAACGTTGTTTTATGCGTTTTATGCTTACGATGCTTACCAGTGCTGACAAATATACTTGTCATAAAAGTAGTGGTACAGTATTTGTATATTGAAATAAATGTGTGCGACTTCTCACCCAGAAAGTGAATGTGCATGTGGTGTATGACATACACTGTATGTGATATAATGAGACTGTTATAGAAATAAAGTTGCAATCAAAGTAAACATAATATGTTACTTAAGCCTTATTGATATATATTCTTACTCAGAAGATGCCATCTCTGTCTCTATTTGTATCACTGCTTAGCTCTCTATATCTTTTGCTGTATTGCATCAAATTTCTCCCTCAAGTCAACTAATAATAAAAGGTATTTAAAAGTTAAGCCAAAAATGCAGTGCATTTGGTCTAACATTTTAAGGTTTATAATTGAGCTCAATGTGAATCAATGCCAACGTATTTATAACAAACTGTTGCAAATATAATATGTTATACAGTTTTTATATAAAAGCCTATTATAATAGAAACCATAGTAAACGATCAATATTTGAAAGCATGGCATACATAGGGAGACAGTGAGAGACTGCTTAAGGACAGAATATAAGTAGAGTTTGCATAGACTGCACATTTGCACTGAAAGGGAGTGGCATAAGTCGAGCATAGACTGCTTCTACGGTTGTCTATACTTTCGAGTGCATTTCTTTTGCAAAGAGATCACTATTTTGCATCACTTCATACTTCATCTCTCTATAGTTGTGGCAAATTATGGAATAAAGATGACTGAAGATGACGCGCAAAATGCTTTTTTACCAGTCGTTTGTAATTTAATAAACTATTCAATATTCAGGACTCTTATAAAAAAATTACATAAAACGACATGTGCTTTAAGTATGAGTACTGCTACACATTGTGCACCGATTCTATGATTCTATGATTCTCTGATTCTATGATTCTATGATTCTATGATTCTATCATTCTATGACTCTATGATTCACTGTTGATATGTATTAAAGTAAATGCAAAAGAAAAGTATTAATTAATTAATTTAAATTTGACATTAAAATTGATATTTTGAGAAAAATTTGTTTCAATGTTAATAATAAGGTAAAAGTTAAGTTATTTTCATATCATTGCGTAGACCTATGATTAGCTACTATTTGAACATATATTATAAATAATAAGTTGCCTTCGCGTTAGTTGACTATTAGTCGACAGTTGAATATTAGAAATATTTGTAATGTTTGTAATGTTGAACTGTTGAGCATTATGATGATTGTGTGTCTTTGTGTGAGCACTGGTGACATGACATGAGCATCGTTTGTTTGCTGAGCGTGTGGCACAAACTCAAAGCCACTCCAATTGTTAGTTCTTTTTGTGCTGTTATTTAACTAAAAAGGCATTCCTTATGCAGCAAGTCTTCAAGTCTTCAAGTCTTCAAGTCTTCAAGTCTTCAAGTCTTCAAGTCTTCAAGTCTTGCAAGTCTTGGCATTTATAATCATGTTTCTCGTGATCCACTCTTTTGCAAACTCTGCCATTTAGTCATTCAGTAGATCTTTTTCATACAGAAATCCAACCAATTAGTGATTGGTTTTGCTTTTTATCCAAAAGTAATTGTAAGTCAAGTGAACCACAATTAATAATCATTATTTTCTATTCTGTCAGTCAATATGATTAACATTCTAACGGTTTACTAATCGTATGTCATATTTTAAATTCTCGAAACCCTTCTCTAGTTGTCCCTTAATTTGAATTATCTTATGCTTAACTTACATATCGTGGGCTTTAACTGATTAAACTCATCAAATAGTCAAAAGTTAATATGACTTTATTATATTATTAGATGATTTACAATTATGTGCAACTTTTCTAATAAAATAATAATCTTTTATCATACTATTGAGAGTCATATTTAGACGGCTTTTATAAAAAGCTGAGAGCAGATAAAAAATAGTTTTTCTACTTTTACGGGTTTAGTTAGAATTAGCCTTAGTTATAGCAATAGAAGTGCATTACTATTTATTACGAACAATTTGTCTGTATGCAAAACAACTCAGCTCTTCTCGACATTTATTCGGCATAAAATGGCGATTTTGCGCTCGTTTTCTTTCATAATATCAGTTTATTGGTCCATTTTGTACTCACCTTTTGCCATAACAACTTCTTTTTTAGTTATGTTTCATTTTTCCGTTCACAATTTGGCTCACCTTATATACTATTCTGGCTTTTTAGCACATTTTTATAACTCTATTACCAGATATACTTACTGTGCATGCATTTATCCCAATTCCTGTCACTATTTTTATATTGTTATTCAAATTATTTTTATAAACATTTTTTCATTGTAGAAATGTTTGATAATAATCTTTGATCCTTTAGTTATATACTGCACTACCTTTACTAGTATTATGTTTTTAATAATGTTAAAAACGTTGAAACTAACAGCTTATTAACTAATAATAAGTAAATATATAGAATTTTTTCAAATGAAGCGCTCATTTGATAGTTTAGTATAATAATTATGAGCTCTAATAGCTGTTTATGATAAGTATAATTATAAGGTTAGTCGCCCTTATCCTTTAACAGATACAGTTTAATTCACTTTAACATTCTAAGTAGTGATAATGATGATGATAGCAAAATATAAGTGCTTTCATAGACCTTCATTGCATTCATAACATTCAGTTAGTACTGTATTTTCTCTTAAGCTGTGATATAGCTTTCTCTTATTGTCATCACAGGCACCTCAAAATGACATCAACCTTGGCTTTAATGCATTTATTGATATTTGAAGGAGTAGTACTACACCATTAACTTGTGCTTCTGTGAGACTTTCACCAAATTAAACAAAAATCATATGAAATTACTATTTAGTAAATACTTCTATTCTAGTTTTTATAGCTGTGCTAAACTCAATCGATTTAAAGATATGTTAATTAAAATGAAAGACAAGTGAATTGTTTTTTGAAACAACAAAAGTTTACTTAAAAAGTTATGTAAATTGTTATGATTATGGGTTGCACACCAAGCAGTCATAGTAGTGATCAAACTGGATTTGCATATGGATGTGCTCGTAGTTCGAGTGCCACTGATTTGCCGGCTCTAACTCAAGAACATTATGACGGAAATAGGAGAACATCACTAGAAATGAATGGAACACATACTGGTCTTTGTAATAATAAAGATAACAGAGATTCACTGGTACGTATGCCTCAAATTACTTTTTGATCCCATCTTTTTTGTTTAGTAATTCAATTTTAAGTTAATTATCATGTCGTTCTACAAAAACTGGTTGATTCGTTGTTCAGACTCATAATATACCTAATACAGTGCGAGTGAGCGCTGCAATGCTTTATTATTAAATGTTAAACAGCATACTTTAATCCCAAATGAGACCTGACTTTAGTTGCATGAGTTAACTCACATCAACTAAATGTCATTCACGCTGCAGCACATGCTTTCACTTTATGATTATAATTTTGATTTTTTAACCATTTACCGCGTTTTGGCTCATTTGGCTTTATTTTGGTGAAAACTTGAGTGTATTAAGAAATGCTGACTCAATACTTCGTCATTTTATTAGTTATGTTAATCGTTGTGCGATGCATCAAATCATAATTTATGTTTTTTTTCGCTTTTCTTTCTGTTTTTCTTTTGTTCACTTTTCAAATAACATCATAGACTGATTCTATTATCTCACAATTCTTCTATTCGGCAGTACTTTAATGATAGTATTCTATTCTTATAACTGTTTATACTCTAAAACATTACTCTTCTGTCATTTTATTAACTTTGACTACAACTACAAACTAAGTCAACAAAATGTGCAGACGTTGGCCAAAATTATTACTAGTTTTCAAATTTGATTAGGACTCAAGATTTTATATAAAAATGTTATTTTGTAGGGTTTTCTTCTCCTTTTGTTAAGTAAAAAGATTTGTCAAAGATATCGATTCGTCAAATAATGATTAAATTTCTATACAGCAAAAAGGTTTACTTTGAGACCCTCTAATGTTAGGGTAAATTAATTATAAATTTAGTGCAAAATGTCTGCGTGTCTTTAAAACGTGCTTTTAGTACTAATTTTATCAATGCTTTTGTCTCAGCATTAAAACTGTATCCATTTTCTCATTAATAAGTCGTTCTGCGCTCATATCCGTAATACCGTAATATGCATTGCATTAGTTTCTAAAACAATAGTTGTTCAACAATCAGGAAATTGAATAAAAGTTTGCCGTTTGATTGCATTAGTTTGCATATAAGCTTAATATATTTGCTGTTTATTCATATTCTGCGCCCATATATACAATATTTGTGATTCTGATTCAACTATTGTGTGCTTTATCTGTTATTGTTCTCATATTTTGAATACTCTTCATTAGACACTTTTTAAAGAATAATACATAATAATAGGTTTGGTTAACAAATTCATTAACGTTTAAGCAATCATTTATTTTGATCTAATTTGTTAACCAAATATAAGCGAACAAAAAGAAGAAACAAAATTATAAAAATTTTCGCAATGAATATAAGTAATTATGCCAGATATAAGATATGCAGTTAATTATTAGTTATCTTATACATTCATTAGAAGACACGCTAAAAACTAACAAAAGTTGGCATTACTCAGAATTTTGGTAAATTTCTAGATTTATAATGAACTCAGAAAACTAGCTTTAGAAAAGTTTTATCCAGAACATAGGTTCACATGAATAAAAATCATTCACATAACGCTTGAGGTTAGAGTACTATATATTCTATTAATATTTTAGAAAAGCAATATTCAGTTACGAAATTTAACTTAAACAACTCATCACTATTTTATATCTAAAAACATCTGAATCTCTCTTAAACAAAAATCGATTGCATGACGATTCAGTATAACAGAAGCGGAGCCTATCTTTTTCGAATTTTGCTTGGTTTGTTGCTTATGTGGAATTTTTTTTAACAAATTAGATTTTTCTTTTATAACTCAAAATAGTCTAATTGTTTACTTCTTTGTTATCGACAATCTTTTCGATAAATATTTTTCCAATATTTTCCAAGAACTCATTAATGTGTGTATTTATAAGACAGAATATTATTCTTCAGACTTCATTATGCATTTCAGGAAAGATATTCCATAACATGCCGTGCAGTCTATTAACTTCATGAATAGGAAAATAACGCTTTATATGATTCATGTACTGCAACATTAACCATAATAGCTTTTAAGCCATTTATTAATACATTTCTTAAATGATTCCAAAGCCTAATGAATAAATTTTTTATAAATATATTGATTTAAGGCTATGTTAGAATTCACAAAGTGCGTGACATTTTGAGTTTATTAATTAAGTATCGGAAATAGAGCTCATTCATTTAGTACGCATATAGTCAAAGGGGTAGGACTTACACTAATGAAAGAGGGGAATATCGCATGTATGCTCAAGAGATGTTTATATGGGGTTTCAATCTCAGGTGTTCTGCTTCTCATTAATATTTAAATTTCATCAAATTAATGCAATTCTGTAATTCTTTTAATCTGTTTAGTTATCAATTAAAGATAATGATTAAATAGGTTAATAAGATAAATATTTTATTTGATTTCACCCGACTATTGGGCTTATTTTTGGTGGAGTGGCTTCTCTCGAGTTTTTATAAGGGTATATGGAAATGCGTATATATAAGGGAGAGGTAGGGCTCTAAAAGTTGATTATTTAGCGTTGGCTATCAATGTGTGATTCTATACCAGTCTCTTTCGCAAGACAAACAAGTGATTACAACAATCAATTGAAATAATTATCTTAGAATTGCTTGTTTTCAAAATAATTGGAGCCGAACGAGATTTGTTCAAACTACTCATTCTGTTTACCAGTGCCGTAACCAGCGGTGGGGTTAAGGGGGCACTGGTCCCACCAGTTAGCTTTAAAAAAAAGTAACTTGAGAACTGTTCACCTTGTCAAAAATTAAAATTTTTTCTGAAAACTTTTAATAATTCAACTTTTGTTTTGCACTAATGTATCAAAACGGTGTCACAGAATATGAGCTTATAAAATGATACTTTATTTTCAAAATTTTGCATTCCTGACCCTACCAGACTAAAAATCCAGGTTACGGCACTACTGTTTACTATTATGATCAAAATATGAAACATTCTTTGATAGAAGGAAATTATAGATCATCAATTTTATTGGTTAATACAAGTTGTTCTCAGTAAAATTTGTTTAAAAAGATATTCAAATAAAATTCTTTAAATATCAATTTTAATAGTCATTTTACACGAAGGCATTCAAAGATGTAGACATCAATCAAATTAAATATATAACATGAACACCTTGTTTGCGTTAGTAGACTGTCGTTTGTCAATACTAGTCAAGTGGGACAACAGTCAGATAAGATAAATAGGATTCTTTTGTTCAAATTTCAATGAAAATGGGTTTTGTTTCCTTCACTCAAAGGCACAATTTTATCGATAATAAAAATTTCCTGTTTCAAGTGTGTGGCCATATATTTATATAATTTATTTAGTTTTACGTCTTCATTACGACACTGCTATTTGTTATTTTATTCAATGATATTCGTATGAAAGTAACGGATACTTCAAATATGATTTATTTCTTCTAAAATTGAATTTTAATCACTATTATTATCAGAATAAAGTAATTGGGTTTTCGACTATTTTTGTCATTAAATTTCTATTAAGACTATAGCAGCGAATATTTTCAAAAAATATTTTTAATATCCATATTTATCAACATATGCTAAATAAATATTCGATAATTCATTTTGTATTAATGCAGTTTATTATTTGTCTTAAAAATGATTAATAAAAATAGAATTTCTTTTTTAAATAAACAGACATTTTTGCAACTTATCAGTATTTAGTTTATGAAACATCTTCTGTTTTACAAAAATTTTATTCTCTAATGAACTAAAACATCTTATTTGACGTCAAACTTTGGTTATATGAATTATGGAACTAATTATTAGATATATCTTATTTTATAAACAGTTGTAAAGAATATAAAATTTTCATTTGGCTTTAGCTATAGGCAGAGTATAAGTATGCAAATAATTACAGAATTTCTGTTTGCATAGAATAAGTGATGCGAGTGAATTCATTTTCATTCTGAGTCTTATCGAGAATATGCATAGAATTTCTAAATAAGCCTGCACTATATGATTGTCTCCACTTTTTTGTCTGCATTTATTCATTAAAGCTATGTTTGAAAAATTTGTTATTCTTAGCTATAAAGGCACTTATTTTTGGATGAATTATCTATCAAATAAAAATGGCTATAATTAACGCGCGAACTGTGACTGACTTCTAGAAAGATTAAGCGAAAATGTATATATTAAACAAGATTATTGCCAAAAAATTAACACTTCAAATATCGGAATAATTATAATTAGAAGGATTTTAGTTTTCGAAACACTATTTCTAACAGTGGCTCTATTTTAATCATTTTGACAGAAAATAAATATCTCAAAGAAATGTTCAATCAATCATTCAGTTCAATCATATGTAATTAATTATTTAAATGTGTTTTTGGTAAATTTTCTAGACTTTAAACATAGATTAGATTTGTTATTTCAATTGAAAGCTATTCTATTTGTTATTTTCTTCAATTAAAGAGAGCACCAATTTTTTGATTTCATTAATCATTGAGTAAACTAATTGCTAAGGATTAATGTTATCGAACTTATCATTATCGCTATGACTTTAAATACTATTATCTTTCGACTTTCTTTTATGTTAACAATTATGCCTTAATTTGAGAATTGAGATAATAAGGCCTTACTTTACTACGCTTTTCAGCAAAAAACCAAACATATGTTGAGTATATGTTCTCAAATTTATCTTCATTTGTTGCCACATAAGATCGATTGGATTTATTATCAGTCTATCTGAGGCTTTCATTCTTTGATCTAACAAATGAATTCAAATCCTGACTCTAGTGAGACATTTATTATAGTAAAAAACTGATTAACTCAAAATTCAGGTTTGCAATGATAGCGCTTTTCTTGACTCAATTCCAAATTAAGAAATCACATGTCTTTGAGTTCTAGTTAACAAACTAAAAAATAAACATCTGATACATGAATTTTTGACATTAATCATTAAATCCTTTAACTTTACCCTCAATGTTGAAAATTTCTAATTATTTTATAAAATGTGACTCTCTTAATGGGTTCAATATGATGATGAAATTTTGGTATAATTTGATTATTAAAAAATTTTATTTGTTATAAACTAATAACAAGATATAATAAATCAGTAAATAGTCATTATCTTATTTTTTCATTTAATTGTTTTTGTTAATATTTACCTTAATATTAAACTTGAGGCCATTATAGATATAATTATTCTTTTATTATTGACAATTGGCTTTACTTATTGAAACTGACTCTTAAAAATACAAGTTTAATAGCAGTCAAATTATAACCATATTCTATGTATTTGTTTTTGATATTAAGATTGTATTAAGGCATTAGTTATGGAGGAAAGTAAATCTATTGAGAAATAACTTGAATTTTTTTATTGATCCAATACATGGACATTGATCTGAAAGTTATCTTTTAATGTTTTCATAAGTGAGTTGTTTTTACGAATGACAACATAATAATTTTTTTAAGATACATTTTCCTCAATAATAGAGTCATATAAATATTAATTAATTTGAGAATTGACTTGAATTTCAAATTAGCAATAACTAGAAATAGTTTTCTAGTAATCGAAAAATGCGATTCAATAGAGAAATTAAATAATTTATTTCAAAAATCAAAATTTTCAAGGCCTTTAAATTTATAAATTTTTGAGATTAATACGATAATTTAGAAGTTATCTCTAATTAACACTTGAATTATTTATGAAGCTATGAAAATATTAACGTAAAAGTTATTTATTTCGTTTAAAATTTGAGGCTTAAAAAACTCAAATTTATAACTGATATCATAAGTCATTTTTTGTGAATTAAATTAATTTCACGGCCAAAAAATATATGATCTACAGCAGAGTTTCTGAATAATTGCAAACCTATCAAAACTGAGTTTGTGATAAATTTAGATTTTATTCATAATTTATTTCGCGAATAGTTTGCAAAGATTTCATTGATTCAAATGTAGAAAATTAGTCTTTTATTTACAAAGTTTTCAGTGTTTTACTCCCTTTAACATATGTGTATACGAAACCCATTTTTAAAAGTAGTTTCTTATAGAGCCCAAAAGCTGTGTGAGTGCCTTTTTGGTCGTTTGTCTAATAAATTTTCAACAGTTTGTTTATGGCTGTTATTTAGGCTGTATTCGGAATATTCTTTAAGGAAAAAACTCAATATGTTATCACTACTATTGCGAAATAAAGTCCACATTCTAAACATTCTACTCAAGTTTCAGGTTATTTCATATAAATTTTATTGAGATTTTGTTTATCGTTTGCTTTCAACACAAATGTTTGAATTCATGCAAATCTTATTGTTTGTCAGTATTTAAACTATTGCTTTTGAAATATAGGTATGTATTCGATAATATATCAATTGCTTACTTTATTTGCGATAAAATTGTCACATTTCAGGGGAACTTATATAAGATTATCTAATAATTGTTGATTCAATCTTTGTTTCAAACATTTTGTCAAATCAAAGATCAATTGATTTTTATAAAAAAAAAAGTTTATTTATATCTCAATCAAAAAATGAAGAAATTGCGTGCAATCGATATAAATAATTATAATATTATGCGATTTATCAAATGCTGCATTCATTTAACTTTGATTTCTCGATTAAGTCAAAATCACAAATATTATTGAGATTCGACTTTTCCAACGCTCTGAAGGAGTTCTCTTAAGACAACTCTTAATTTAAAGAAGGGAATCAAAATTTAAATTTTTGTTTTGGAGACGGTTTATAACATATTTTATATTTGAGAAACCATTTGACTAAATCAGTAGTTGGCAGAACCCCAGCCCTGCTATTGCGTGGGAAAGTTTTATTTGAATTATAATAATTAAATAGATAAGCAAAAGTCATGTTAACTATACTTAAATTATTATTTACAGTCATAAGAAATTATGTGAAACATATCAAAAGCGCAAACTGTTCACCACAAAAAGTACCGATAAAAACGAATTACACGACTTAAATAGAAAAACAATGCCATTATTACAGGCATATAATCTAAAGATAAGCTGCACATCGATTGCCTGCACCCTCTGAACTCCTGAAAGAACAATAAAATTAAGATTATCTCAATCAACAAATATTGAATTCTGAAATGATATTATATTCAATGACTTTTATAACAAGTTGTTCTACATTTATATCATTTTATTAACTCATAAATAAAAACCATATCCGAGTATTTGATTAAAATTATTAGCAGTGTATAAGTTTTGAAAGTAGTACCAAAAACCAGTGTTTTACTGAGAATAAGGTTGAGTTGAACTGAAAATCAATAAACTTTATTACAAAACTATAATTAGAATAAATAGTAGTAAAATTTTTATGAATAACTGTATATTGTATTTGAAACATGAAATTATTTCATAGAAATCTTGATTGACTAGAGCTTTGTTAAAAATAGCAAAATGTCCTAATAGTTAAGGCACAAAAGCTGAGTGTATTAATAAAGTAATTTTATTTGTTTAATGGCTAATATCATCAAATGTTTATCTCATTATATTCCACATCATTATCCAACATGTATGTCACTGAAAGGTGTGTCATACCTGTGCTCAGTAGCTCTCTATCAATATAAAGCTTTACATTGAATCTCATGTTTACAACCAAATGATATTTATATTTAATACTGTATAAGCTGTTGCATTATTTGACACAAATAAAATACCCTAAAATTTGGTTACAGACTACTGACTCTTAATTCTTGAATATTTTTAAATCTAAAGAATCAATGACAGTGTAATTGGAGTAATTGAAAAGAGACTCCTTTGGCTTAAATTAATAAAGCGTTTTAATTATAGTTTTGGAAAGTGTATGCACATTAAAGTTCAATGTAATTAAAATGTACTGAATAGTGTACTGTTCAAAATATTATTGAGAAATCATTAATTATGAGGTCTATTAAAATCAGGATATACTTTTATGAATTTAATTAAGGAAACCTTAATTTTAGGATACGTTCAACTGTTTCATATAGATTTACAGTTAAATATAGATTTTTATGCCACAAAAAATGTTTGTCTATTTGGGAGAAAACAGAATTATATTTA